>JAGFPH010000132.1:664996-682906 GCA_018207615.1 Philaenus spumarius
ACTACAATTTTAATGTTTAAAAACCCTGAAACTCACATGTATTACAACTATAAAAAAAGCTAAAAAAACGATAAAATGCAATAATCAAAAGTCGATAAGGGAAATGCCATGGTAATAATGTGGGAAACGGATTCATCCATCTCTGTCAAGTTTTTAAATGAAAATAACATACCTACTGAAGTCCAAAACAGATCCCACACTCAAATACAATAAAAATATAAAATCCGCCATCAATAGTACTAAATATCTAGTGATGACGAGAAGAGATATTTGAAAATGATCAACCCTTCAGCACCCAATCTGAGAGTCCTTCCAAAAATACACAAACAAGTCCAACCTATCAGACCACTTGTCAATTTCCGTAATGCACTAACCTTTAGAATAGCCAAGAAACTAAAAAATATTATTCATAATAACCTTTCTTTTCTAAAAAAAACCATAGTATAAAAAAAGCTATCGCCTCATAGACAAACTGAATAACATAAAACCAAAAACCAACACAACTTTGGTTTCATTCGACATCACCAACCTTTACACAAATATGCCTATTAAAGAAACATTAAATAATTTAATCATTTAATTGTTAATAAGAAAATGGACAAAAAGCAGATCCCTGAGATTTGCTGAAATTATTACAAATATGCCTGTCAAATTAAGCTTTAATTTCAAAAAATCTTTATAGACACCAATTTTCCCACTGTTACAATAAAATATTATTCATGAATGCGTATATAAAAAACAACCAGTTTGTTCATCCAAGCCGAGTGCCTGACCTCGAGATAAACACTAATAATTTAACAAATTGCAATAAATTCAAAGAAAACTTTAATATTTCTATAAAAGTTTTGTGCTAATTTTGGTACCTGAGCTATACCAAGATATACTTAATTGTTTAAAGTGAACCAAAGAAAATAAATAATATTCAATTGAGTTAATAAATTATTCTGTATTTAACAATTTCATATGAGTTTATTGAATATAATAAAAATTCAACTAATTTTATAACCAACAATAATTCATTTCTTGTTTACTATATTATATATAGATACCTATAAAAATATTTAAACATATATTTAAAAATATATAAAGAGAGATATTATAATGTAATATGCAATATTGATGCTACAAAATTTCAATAAATATATTTACGATAATGTTGACCTTAAACTTGTGTGTTTGAATAATTATTTTTATGTTAATGCTTTAGATATTAACAAAAATAGCTTATTACCCATTTCAGAACAACCTACATCTAGCAACCCAAAATTATTAAGCTATAACTTCTTTTAAGGTACAATTTCTTTTAATATTCATAATTGTATTAAGTAGGAAATAAATATATTAAAAGTGATATTATAAAGTTAATATTACAATTTGTATTAGTCAGTTGTAGGTTTAGGAACTGTCATTTCTACTTCATGAGTTTCAACTAATAATATAGTATTGTTGTTTCAGGGGATGGTAGATGGAGGCAAGTGATAAGGCGTTGTGCTTCAGTAGCAGATACTGGAGTTACGGGAGTTTGCAATTGGGGCGTTTATGAAAATGGAATCTATTGGGAAGAGTGTTATTGTTCTGAAGATGGTTGTAACTCTTCAATCAGTCTATCTTCATCTTGGACTATTATCGGATTGACTTCATGTGTTATAGTCACAATTAACCAGTTGTTTAAATCTTAATTTCCATTTTATACTTGTAACAGAACATCCAGTAGTAACACAAACAAATTATACATTTTCTCTGTAACTTCATTATGTTACAATTATTATGATATGGTTCAATTTATGAAGCTTACAGAACAGTTGGGTTAATAAGATATGTGGATGTTAAATATCCTTATTTTACAGTAATGTTACCCAGTCAAATAGTACTCTTTAAAAATATCTGTGTTTCAACTTGATTGTCTATTACAAGTATGAATACAACGCAAAGCATTTTTTAGTGCATGAATCTCTTTGTTTTTAACACGCAGAAGGGTCATTTTAAATGTAGGTTTTGTAGCATAGATTTTAAGTTCAAATTTATCATTTATGCACAAGTTTTAAAACCATGATATATAAAAGTTTATTTAAGAAGTAAACCGCTAAGAAAATGTTATAGTAAATGTTTTTTACTTTGATGTACATAATAAAGTAAATAATTGAAAGTAATGAAGTTAATGGAAAGATATCAACAGTGATAAAATAAATATAATGATCGTATTTAAAAAAAACAATATTTTATGAGAATTTTGCAACAAATGTGAATATCTTCAAAAAAGATTGAGATCCATGCTGAGTTTCTCCATTTAATTTCCACATTGAAATTATGTATCACTTGACCTTTTTCATATAAAAAAATACATTAAATGTGGCAGATCAAATTTTTAAAGAAATCGTCAAATATATTTTTTTATTGGAAAATATACCACACTTGCAATTCTCTGTATATGTCCTTTATTTCAAAATATTAAGCCGTTTTCAAAATCTTCAAGGGCTATAATATTTCAAATGTAATTGCTTAAATTACTTATGCAGAAATACTTTTGGATGAGTTGTTTGCTGATAACGTAAAATAGGATAAGTTTTACCTACATAATACAATCAGTGGTACGTTTCTTAATTTTTTTCGATGCACAGATTAAATTATTGAAGATTAGTTTTTAGTCAATAAATCTTGGTAACCTAACTTGTAATATATTTAGCTTCACTTAAATATTTATCAATTGAACACTGTTTAAGCTAGATTTGGTTTATTAATTTGGTATTGGTGAAAATAAGCGTGACCTTCAACTTCTAAAAAAATTGATGAACTTCAAATTTTCCTTAAAATGTAATGAAACTATACACTCCACTGATTGTTGCAAATCAAATACAAACGATTCAAATCAGATATAAACAAAATTAGAACAAGAACTGAATAGGTAAATTAACATAGCGAACATTCTGTCATCTTGCTAGTAACCATAGTATAACAGCATTGCCAGATTAGTTGAAGAAATTTTATGACTACCAACTTGTATATGTTTACAAACTGAACACATGCTGTGACTGGAACTGTAAGTAGGTAGGATCAGCTTTTTTTAGGTTGCAACCCAGCCATGGTAGATGAAGTAAGAGTATTTTAAAATTCATCCAAATAAACAATATTATGAAAATAAACGCTAAATGTAAATAAAAATAGCTTTACTTTCGTTTCACGTCATAAAAAGGGTCATAAGCAATAATTTTCAGAATAATGTATAAAAACCCTACCTAAACTAATGTAAAGTTTCCTTTTCGCAACATAAATGCATTTTTAAAAATTTATGTAACATTTATACCTGTTAACGATAGCATAACTAACGTGCTAACATATTGTTCATCATTAAATTTAGCAACATTGTAATTTGTCATGTCGCTTATTTTGTTAGATTTCATCAAATGTCGTTTTACTGGTTTCTGTGCTGAATGTAAATAGTTTCTGGTTTTTTAAGATATCCTACAGTTTGCACATTAATTTTCTATCGTTATATCTTTTATATTTTGTTTAAACAAAATTTGTCTGGTTTGCATGATTAGACTCAGTTAAGTGTCTACTTTCAGAATAAGAAAAAATTTCAGTTTATATGGTCATACTCTCCTATATAAATATCATATTTTTTATTTTAAGAGTATTAGTTTTTTTAATTTTACATCTTTGAAATATATAATTTGCAAATCCTTATAATTTTACTATCAGATTTGCTTATTTTATAAATATTGCACCTATCACAAGAAGAGGCATTTTACATCTCTGTGACTTGTTTGTGTATTTTTTTAGTGTTATTGTAAAATTCTAAATAGGCTAATTTCTCCTTGTTAATTTTGTCCTAAATAATTTTTTATGTCCTAAATTATAACTATAAATATGCTAAATACCAGAAGTGTTGTTTATCATATTTTAATGCATTAACAAATGTTTTTATTCAGAATATGTAATTCAAACTTGAAAGATATTTTTATGTTACAAAATAAGCATGTGATACTGTTATAAGTACTTGATCGTCAGTAATTCCGTCCATATTAATTTTAAATCTTTTATAATTTTTAAATGTTATTTAAGTCTATTGCAGGGGTTTAATTATTAACAAAGTAGAATTAAGCCTATGTATATTTTTGTTGACTTGTATATGTTTTTTGTACATAATAAAGTACTTTTAAGCCAATCACCACTCTTAAAGAGACTATATACATTTAAATATATATATTATATAATTTGGCCTATTTACAATTTAAAATGTAAATGATTCTGTAGTATGTTTCTTAACGTAGTTTAGACAATGCCTGTTAAGATATTTAAGAAGTATTAGAAGTACACAAATATTAAAAATTGTATTAGTTTTACAGTAATATATTTGAATTAAATACCACACGTTCAGATTAGACACTACTAAACCCGTACGTACTGATTTTTGGTACAAAAACTTGTTCCCCCCCCCCCCCCCCCCAGGAAAAAATAAAATGAATATTAATAATAGTCAGATGTTTTTCTTTATACAATTATTTAAAAGCAGTATTACGTAGAAAACTCACTACAATATTTTTAAATGTTATTTTGAAGTTTAATAGAAACAATCTATTGTAAACTGTAACAAACAAGATAATTAATTGTATTAAGTGTTGCTGTAATTGTAAACCTGATTCATTTAAGAATATAACATCTGATAATACGGATTATATTATTGCAATTTCTTTAAAGTTACTAGGTCTTTATTATTGTATTTGTTTTCCTTTTTTTTCTGAGGATTCAAAAAGAATTGTATCTTTATCTGGATTTAACTTATATTGAGGTATTAATATACAGTAGAACCCCTCTTAACCGGACTGGTCAGGACCGAGACCCTGGCTGGTTGATCCGAGGTTCCCGTAAAAAATAGATTTTTATCCAAAAATAACCTACATATTTCATAAATAAACAAGCAAATAAGACGTTATTGCATCCCATTTTATTTTTTGTACCACATACATAAACAAACACCAACAAATTAAACATTTTAAACTTTGAAAACTGAATTTACATATACCGTTTCAAAAAAAAATCAGTTATTTTTGTCGGTTCTTTAACATTCAAAGATTTAAGTCCAATTTCGTACGTTAATCACGTATAATGCCTTTGAATCTTTTTGCTGCTCAACATATTATCCAGTATGTTACAAATATTACATATTTTGCTCCCACGAAATTCAGTAAAGGTTCCGACAAAGCAACAGACGAAGAAAAAGAAACGAAGGATGCCGCTCTGTCAATTGATTCTAAGAAAAAATACAGTTGCCGCGGAAGCAAGAGGGGAATCAAACTCACGCTCCCCCTCCCCTGTTCAGTCTGCTACAACACTAACACACATTGCACATTTAATGTTGCGTCACCCCGCTGTATTTTCCAAGAAATGTCCGTTAAACAATCAATGTTTGACACTTCGGCCAGTTACAGTAATATAATCTCTTACAGAAAAAAAACTGTTGTTCCATGGGATAGGCCGGTTAATCCAAGGACCGGTTGATCCGAGGCCGGTTAAGAGGGGTTCTACTGTACCCTAAAGCTATATACATAATTTAAACAAAATAAAATTTTTCTAGAGTTACTCTGTTTAAATTTCATGAAAGACCTTTAATATTGTTAATCTTGGTTGTGAATTACAAAAAATATGATTATTTGCAGAAGATTGGATACATTTTTACAGAATAATATTTATGAATACCAATTACAAAGTCAGATTTTACGTTCATTTAGTTTTTATTTCTCAAACACATAAAATGTTTGTCAGGGATCAGTTTTAAATAACAAATGAACCAATCCCGCTGTATTTGTCCTTTAACAAAATCAAACAAGCACAGTATTTAAATAAAACTAGACGCTTATTAAACTTTTATTTTTTAACGGAATTTTACCTTTTGTTGTTACTATAAGATGATCATTCCATGAGGGTAAAATATATTGTAGATTTAAGTAACATATCAAATTCTGTAGTTACAACATCCTCAACATAATATATAGGCTAAATAAAAAATGCATTTAATTTAACCCTTTGAGTGTCACGCTAAATTGGTGACTTTTAGCACAAAGTTACTGCATAAAATAGCCAATTTTTTTTTGTAAATTTGTTTTTAAGCCACCTAGTGGATAAGGAAAATAAACAAAATCATTTTCGAAGTAAATGTTTAATTTTTACAAAGAATTAAATATTTAACAGTGTATCTGAAGAATTACATTAAATTAAACTATTTATAATTATTGATACAAATTTCTGAAGTTAATAATTATCTTAGGGTTTTTTTTCTTTCATAAAGCCTTTTTTCTTGAGGCCTGACATAGTTATCCATATTTGATTATAATACAGTTCTAATGAAACCCAGCAGCGTTGATTATGAGTCAATTATTGTAAATAACAGTGAAACGCAACAGACTAATAGACTAGATGAAAGTGCGAGAAGCGTTTAGCCTAAGATCTCATCAGTCCTGCGTGCAGGTGGGTAGGGCTTACCTCAAGGATAATATTGCAAATAACTACAAGTGTAATTAGTCTCAAAATATACACGAGACGTACAAGGACAACAAAACTAGTACCTTCCCATACAGTGACAAACCTACTCTATTTTGTCCTGCACTGTTTTTTGGACAAAATAAGGTTCTACATAATTTTTAATGTATTGCCTTAGAACATTTCTTGCCTGTGTGTGAATTCGCATAGATGATGCTCAAAGGGTTAAGTCATTGTAGACGGTTTAAATAAAGGTCTGTTAATTATTACACTTATTATATAATGCCTTAAACACACTTGTAACATTTTGTATTATTTTACAAATAATTGTACTTGTTAGAATAATATATTTTATAATCTATAATATTAAATTTTAATAAACATATTACAATGCCAAGTGCAATCATTAAATAGAAAAAATAATTGGTATTTGGATTATATAAATACTGAAATTATGTTTATATATATTTGTACATTTTATAGATTTTATATAATTTTTATAGAACAAAATAGTATAATAAAACTTAATTTTTCTATTTGAAAATTGCATTACCAAACTGTTTCTATTAATCCTTTATAGGGCAAAGCCGTTTTGTGTTCTTCTGCACAATAGTGGGAACACTCACGCCAGTTGAGAAATCAACCATCCACAAATGCTGTGAATGGGCAAACTCTTTGTATCATATTTTCATACCTGTATCGTATTGTTTGTGTACTACCACCTTAAAGGTCACCAATCGGTAAGCAACACTTTTTTAACGCTCCAATATGTTTAGAGAGGATGTTTGATTTTTCAACCTGAGTGTGTTATAGACAAGTGCCCAGCTTAAATGTTTGCCGGTTGAAAATTAAACCGTTTGTAAATCATAAATAGAAAATTAATAAAATCCTCTTGTTTTGAAGAAAAACCTTTTTAATTACAGTATCTAAGAATGGTAAACAAGTACACTGGAAATAGTGATTGTGAAATTTGCTTTTAAAACGGAATACTCTGAGACCAAAAGTTTCGGTTCAGTTCTAGAACTAAAAAAACATAAAAGGAACAAAAATAAATTTTATAAATGGTTTCTGAAGTTTACAATCTACTGTTTAGTGTATGAATCTTTACTTAGCCTGTAATACTTCCAGTCTGTGAAACAAATTCTGTACATCTCTTAAGAAACAAGTAAATTAGCGTTTTTAGGTATTCGAACTGCCGACATTTTGGATAGGAGCAAATTAAAGACATCTAGTTTGCACAGTTGTTTTTTACTAAATAAGATCTTTAATATGATGGGTCACTCAATAGGGTGACATTCCAGTATTTTTAGCTGCCCTTAAAAACATGAATTATGGTATTGGTTAAGTACCTCAAAATACACTAAATATTACATACGAGATAATTTATTTTTTCCAAATATTCCTAATTTTTCTTAAGTAGTATGTTTGTATAACAAGAAAATAAAATATTCAAGACTTCAGCAGTAATATTTTTTAAATTTATTTTATGTGTTATATTGTTGAGGTTAAATTAAAAATATGAATGAAGATAGTAAATTAATGCATGCAAATATATGTAAAACTAATCCACTTTATTAAATTCAAAACATTTCTCAACACCTAGTTAGTATCTTAAAATGTTCATAAGAACAAATACATTCATCTTTAGATGATAGCAATAATGAAGTAAAGATAGAAATTACTGTGCACTCACGCATACGAAGTTCATAACAAATACCAGTCGATTAATAAACAAGATGCATTATGTATGACTATCCATAAATGACAACAGATCGGCAAAAAATCTGCTAACAGAAGACAAAGAAAACACATGGACAGATTCCAAGCAAAATCAAACAAATATAAGCTGTTTTCTTAAGGGTTGAATAACCGAACGGACAGCTTTAAAGCAAAATTTGCAGAATTTTGCTTCCTTAGTGATTTTGTTGTGATGGATTTTTTAACCAGAGACCTATATAGTGTTAAGACTACAGTATTACCTTTTTGTCAATATTAAAGCGGGTTTTTAAACATCCCGGTAGTAAATTCAATTTCTGAACACTGACTCCCATATATGAACAATGATTTACAAACTCTAAATCCACTGCTATGTGACTAATAGATAAAACCATTGTATGCACATAACATAACATTCATTCTGTACTGCAATGGCAAACTAGGTTAGTTGAATACTCTCCATAAAATGTGAAAACGGTGCAAAATCAAATTAAGTGCAATGTAATACTGTCAATTTAAGTGTACGGTCATGTAACATCGTCAAATTAAGTGTAATGTGGCCGTCAATGGAGTAGTAATTGTTCATGTGTCCGTCAACTGTAATAGCCAAGCTTCCATGTTAATCAAACCAGGTAAATGTTACATGCTTTTCAGATGCCATTGAATCTGCCATGAACGTATAATGTGTTAATAAGTAAAGTTAGACAAAATCATATCAGTTTAATTTTCATTTCCCAAAGTTATATCAAACCTTAAAATAGCCTAATAACTCTGTAAATTATCTTACACTTTAATTAAACTTTTGACAAAGTTCCATTATGTTAATTCTGTGTTGATAATGTTAATTGTTTACACTGTTTATGAAGGCAGGTAATTCGACTATTAGCATTTCTTATAATTTAGCTATTTTTGAAACTCAAGCATATGTCAACATATTCAAACTGTTTTGACATGTCAGTTTAACTTCAGCAAATTGTCTTAACATGTGCAACTAAAGTAAAGACCACGAAAGAATGCCGTTGAGGGACGGGCTTGTGTACACCGAGACCTTGAACGCTCTAATCGCCTTAGTGCGACGTTGTCACGTTCTTCCCACGCTTCTAACTGAACACGGCTGACTCAACGCATTTATAATGCTTTAAATTGAGCGCTCAAGCTTCGAGTGGTAAATACCAGCAGCGTTCGAGACTAGTAGATATGGTAACTCTGTGCGGCCATCCTATTGACTGCCACGCAACGGTATTCTTTAGTGGTCTTTAATATAAGTAGTCGAAGGAGGTATAAAAGGAACTGTACCTATTCGCCTTCTACGTGACTTGAATGGTGGTATAAAAAGAAGTTCAGATTTCAAATTTTATACACATTTTCAGATTTTATGCATGTTTTTGAAGACATAGGACCTAGCGCATTCAATTCCTGACGTCAAATAACCCCTGTATGCAAATTTTCATCAAAATCGTTAGAGCCGTTTTCGAGATCCGCGACAGATACAAAGATAGATACAAGAATTGCTCATTTAAAGTAATAGAACTAGGGGCGTTGCCCCTGGACTCTTCGCGTCCCAACCCCGCCTCGGCCTATGGCCTCAGATGGCTGCTTCGATTCGCTCGCAGTTGAAAAACTCTCTAAAGGCTCTCGCTAATCTTTGGCTCGTTTGTACCTGGGTGAATGAGCATCGTTCAGTATTTTTAACATCTGGATTGTATCTACTCGAATATTTAGTGACTTTGAAGGAGGTATAAAAAGAAGCTGTGTACCTATTCACCTTCTAAGTGACTTGAATGGTGGTATAAAAAGAAGTTCAGATTTTAAATATTATGCGCATTTTGAAGACATAATACCTAGCGCATTCAATTCCTGACATCAAATAACCCCTGTATGCAAATTTTTATCAAAATCGTTAGAGCCGTTTTCGAGATCCGCGACAGATACAAAGATACGTACAAGAATTGCTCATTTAAAGTAATAGGATAATTTATTTAATTACGTTTTTTATTATTATAATTTTGACTCTACTTTTAATGAATTTTATTTATTTTAAAGAATTTAAATTTAAACAACAAAGAGATATCAACAATTTTCCTGACCTATTTAACCCGGTATATTAAAGAAACTTTATGACTCTACTCAGGCAAATTTTATAGGGAAATGTAACATATCCATGCTTGACAAGGACCTTAATTTTTGAGGTTGCCGATCTTGTAGTTCTGCTAAACCTGATGGAATTGTAACAGCCTCCCTGATGCAAAACGTGAACAGCCTCCCTGATGCAAAACGCGAACAGCTTCCCTGATGAACAAGTGAACACCTACCCTGAGGATTGATTGTACAGCTTCCCTGACGATTTCTGGTGGTCGGTGGTTAGACACGCTCTCTTTCTGCTTTGTTGGCCCTGGATTCGCATGGCTGGTTATCCCACGTCGCTAGTCTTTTATTTGCCCATTAACTTGCCAAGTCGTATCCGTAACTCCAGAATTACATTGATTCACTATGTCATTCCTTTCACATGTAGTTGTTGGCTCTATGTAGTTATACTAGTAACATCGAAGTGTAGTAACATTTTGTAAGTTAAAATTTGACGAAATTGTTCTAAGTTCGACTTTAAATAGATTTATGTAGTGATAATACTTTTTATAATAAGAAGCAGCCTGATGGAGTATAATTTTGAAGAAGAAGCTGCGATTTTTTGTGTAGGACCCTTTTATACCCAGCTTCCCACTGAATTTCCGCCAATTTAATATTTGACAGAATTTTCATTTTTTTAAACACCTTTTTGGTTTCTAATTGTTCCTATAGTTATTCTACTATTGTTTTCAAATAAATTTTCTTTTCTTTAAGTCATCTTGTAATTAAAAACCATTGTTTTTGGTTAACTCTTCCACCAAGCCTTCGTTCGAAGCTCTGAGCTCAAATGAGTTCAGGTCAAAACAAGTCTGGGAATGTGTCAAATCCATGAAACAGCTTGCGGGTCTCAAGAAGATTACACTCTGTTGGGTACCAGGACATGTTGGAATAGATGGAAATGAATGTGCAGATAAGCTGGAAAACAAGGCATCAGCTTCTGAATTCACAGGATCTCAACCTATCTGTTTCATACCCAAGACGACAGCTATACAAGTAGTTGCTGACTGGGCAAGACTGGAACATGGAAAGATGTGGAAGAGCATCCCTGGATTGAGGATGAGCAAACTTTCACTTCTTGGTCCATCAAGACAAATTGCATCCGACATTCTGTCATTAAGTAGGTGCAAGCTAAAGGAGGCGGTCGCTCTAATCACAGGACATGACCACCTTAGGAAACACATGAAGAACATGGGAATTTTCACTGGAAATCCTAAATGCAGGAAATGTGGCCTGCATGAGGAAACCGCAGAACATCTAATCTATGAGTGTGAGATGCTGGAACAGGTCAGTTATGAAACCTTTGGTAAATTGAACATGGGACAAACCATACCTCAAGACAACCCTGTTAAGAGGATTCTTAAGTTCAACGGGCTTATGGATCTTGACAAGTGTAACTGAGGGATCAACATCCTTACGTAGGAGCGCAATAAGCCCTAGAGGCTGACGTGCATAAGGTTCTGGACCGCCCACAGAAGAAGAAGAAGCCTTCCTTTGCGCTCATTCCCACTGCTACAACGTCGTGTTTTGTGCATTACTTCTGTCTTTCAATTTGTTTATTGTTTTTGTTTTTTCTTTGGTAACTTTCACATTTTCCATGTGGTTTTTCGCATTCAGCGCGTTTTCTTCTTTTACTGAGAGTTCGTCCGGTGGTCGTTCGAAGTTTTTCAGCGACTTTACGCCACAAAGTTTTTTGTTTTCACCTTTTCGCGGATTTCCTTTTTACACTGTCTGTCTGTGTTGTAAATATAACACTAGCCACCCTCTCACTAGATTTGGAAGTTTTTCTTTGGTTTCCTGGGACTTTATGCAATTTCGAAATAACAGTTTTTTACGGGCTTAATTTACTAACGAAATTTATTTAATATACTGGTTTAATTTAACAATACTAATACCTAATAACTGAATCTTATAATCTTTGAGCTTTTAAAATCTTATTTTAACTTAATTCTTTCATTTAAAGTGTGAATGAAAGAACTTCCTATTTCACCTGTCACCTTCCTATTTTAATTATATTTAAATTTGTCTTTTCATTTTCCTATAGAACTTTACTTCCTTAATCACTTGCCTACTTTAACCTTACAACTACTTTTTTTCCTTTTTTTAATCAAACTTTAATATTTTAGCCATTTTCTTTATTTTTCAAAATACGAAATTTTTACATATAACTTTTCTTTTAAACTTCTTTTCTCAAATCCAAAACTACCCTTCTTTTTTGATTTTGAGCTAGTTTGAATTTTCCCTTAACTTTACCTGTTTATAACTTACGTAATTTTTATTTTACAAAATTGGGAATTAGTTGCTCAACACCTACTACGCATTTCGCGCAATGCATTAAACAAATAAAATTCAATTATGTACATTCCAAAATCCCGGCTTCCCCTAAGAAATCAGACATTTGGGGTAAGTTACCTTGTATACTTTATCTTGTCGAGGTTCAAGTCACTTCTAGTTAGATCGCGAACCTCTAGCCACGACATGATATCTTCGTGACCTACAAACTTTCCAAACCCGTAGTAGCCCAGAAAAATTGATTTTTACAATTTTTTTGCAAAACTCAAAATTTTGGGAACTACACGGATTTTTTCCGTTGTAGTATTTCAAATTGACAAATTGTAACAATAGATAAAATACTAATTGTAACAATGTATCTATTTCTACAACAACAATGTTGATTGACCTACTGAATGAAATCCTTGTAAAAAATAACAGATGTATCATCTTTAACATTTCAATGTTATTTAAATGGTTAAAAGTTATAACTTTTATTGGCCATTATGTTGGCTAGAGTCAACATACAGACCTCCGGTTTGCGCCAATCTTCTTTTATCAATGCCTTTATGCCAGGGCCTCAGTTCTACCAATTTACAAACTCATACGATGAGGTACGTGACTGCCCAACACTCACCAACACCTTCTAAACGATGTGTCTAGTGCAAGTCCTGTAAATCGAATGGTACTATTAATAATTGCTCCATATTAAATTCTGGCTAGATCGTACCGAACGTGTGGTTTTTGCCATTTTTCGGTTAACACATTTGGTATAACGTTTTCTTTTCGCATCCTTTTTTAAATCGACTACATTTCTTTACAACTCCGGGCCTCATTAACTGAGTCGTGTGTTCGTGGTTTGGTCCCCTATATACAACAACGCACGAACCTTTTCTTTGCGCGTTTCAACCATGGCCGATGCACTGCTCTGTTTATAAAGTTAAACAAAAAAAAAACAATTTAATTCCCTCCCCCCACCCCCCTTCTAACAACTACGACGCGATGTGTAATTTTGTCTATCTGTCGGACAAAATTATAATAGGCCTAATATAATAGGAAATATTCAAATGTTACAATTGCAACAACAAAATCGCCAAAATGTGTACTAATTTAAATTAATGAGAAATTCCTTTATATTGATGTGTTTTCTAAATGAATCGTATGAGTTGTTAAGCCAAAACATCCAAAAACCCGAAGCACATTTTTCTATCTTAAGTAAGTTTTTTTAAGTTTTTTCTTACGAGAATGAAACTTTTTGTGGTTTCAATTAAAAACAATAAATATAAAACACAACATTCCTCACATTTCGTTTTTTACACGTCATTATATCTCGCTGGTTCCCCCAAAATCAATCAAAACATAAAATAACATACAATTAGTTGGTTCAAATCCACGAGGGGATTTTACAGTGGGGAAGCTTGTCTTACGAGGCCGACGGTCGGGATGCATACTCACATCATAGGGTCAACTGCGTGGTAGACTTATTATTATTATTATTATGTATAAGTATATTAAAATATTAAATGAATTTCAAATTGATAAATTGTAACAATAGATAACCTACTAATTGTCACTATTTATCTATTTCTATAACAACAGTGTTTTTGATTGTTAAAATTTAATCAAGATGCTAACATTCACACAGCTCACATCTTTCTTCCAACAACTGTAACATTGAAAGAAGGCCAGCTGAAAACTTAACACTAACAACGTATTGGCGAGGGCCCCACGCACAACCCTGTTTTGTAAGTATTTAATCTGTTTTCCACAAGACCTGGCTTCTGCCGTTAATGGTTAATGCCACCGGGCCTCATCTCTACCAATTTATAAACTCATACAATGAAGTTCGTGACTGCCCAACACTCGCCAACACCTTCTAACCGATGTGTCTAGTGTAAGTCCTGTAAATCGAATGGTATTATGATTTGCTCCAGATTAAATTCTGGCTAGATCTTACCGAGCGTGTGATTTTGCCATTTGATTAACACATTTGGTATAACGTTTCCTTTCCCCGTTCTTTTTTAAATCTACTAAATTTCCTTACACTCTGGGCCTCATTAACTGAGTCGTATGTTCGTGGTTCGGTCCCCTATAAACAACAACGCACGAATCTTTGCTTTGCGCGGTTCACCTGCACGCAAACCACTGTTTTGCGAGTTTCAACCACGGCCTACAAAATAATACCACGGCTTGTATGTTTTATAAGTTAAACAAATAAAAACCAATTTAATTTACCCCCACTCCCTTCTAACAACTACCGGGTACGACGCGATTTGTAAATTTGTCTATCTGTCGAACAAAATTATAAATAATAGAAAATACAGTAGAACTCCAATTATCCGGACTCCAATTATCCGGATCGCCAATTATCCGGATCAGATTTGAATAAGAACATAGTCAAACGGATGCGCGACTTGGCGGCGCGGAATCGATTTAAGGTAGCAAAACAACTGACTCTGCCTGGTATGTTCACAAAATAATGTATTTTACAGTGATTTAGTATTGTTTGTAAATATTACGTAATGTAAACATTGTCATTGATATTGTTTTTTCATAATAAATACAGTAAACGTTCTCTATTGTGTTTTGTTTACGTTTTTGTCCTAAAATGGCCTTTTTTAGAAAAAAATCCAACTATCCGGATTTTTGATTATCCGGATCAGGTCCGGTCCCAATTAATCCGGATAGTTGGAGTTCTACTGTATTCAAATGTTACAATTGCAACAACAAAATCGCCAAAATGTGTACTAATTTAAATTAAAGGTTTTAACTAAAACCAAAAATTTTTAGTGAGAAATTCCTTTATATTGATGTGTTTTCTAAGTGATTCGTACGGGTTCGTTAGCCAAAACATCCAAAAAGCGGAAGCACATTTTTCTATCGGAAATACAATTTTTAAAGATTTTTCGTAAGAGAATGAAACTTTTTATGGTTTCAAGGAAAAAAATAAATATAATATACATTATTCAGCACGTTATTATTATACATTATTATATTATTATACATTATCCAAAAACCGGAAGCGCATTTTTCTATCGGAAGTAAATTCTTTTAAAGATTTTTCGTACGAGAATGAAACTTTTTTTGGTTTCAAGTAAACAAATAAATATAATATACATTTTTTATTATATTTTGTTTTTAAACGTCATTATAGCTCGCTGGTTCTCCCAAAATTGCAAAACATTGGTTCGCGTGCGGGTGAACCGCGCAAAGCATAGATTCGTGCGTTGTTGTTTATTTGGGACCGAACCACGAACATAAGACAGTCAAAGAGGCCCGGAGTGTAAGGAAATGTAGTAGATTTAAAAAAGAACGCGAAAAGAAAACGGTATACCAAATGTGTAACCTAATTGCAAAAACCACACGCTCGGTACGATCTAGCCAGGATTTAATCTGGAGCAAGTCATAATACCATTCGATTTACAGGACTTACACTAGACACATCAGTTAGAAGGTGTCATATGGTGTTGGTGAGTGTTGGGCCCTCAAGAACTTCATTGTATGACTTTATAAATTGGTAGAGATGAGGCCCTGTGGCATTAACCATTAACGGCAGAAGCCAGGTCTTATGGAAAACATATTAAATACCTACTTATAAAACAGGGGTGTGTGTATGGCCCTCGTCTGTACCTTGTTAGTGTTAAGTTTTCAGCTGGCCTTCTTTCAATGTTACAGTGGTTGGAAGAAAGATGTGAGCTGTGTGAAAGTTCGCTCTTGACTGAATTTCAACAATCACAAACTCTGTTGTTATAGAAATAGATAAATAGTGACAATTAGTATTACATATATTTATATATTGTTACAATTTTAAATACATTTATTATTTTAATATATATAACATTATAATAATAATAATTCGACCACGCAGCTGAACCTATGACGTAAGTATGAGATATAATGACGTTTAAAAACAAAATGTGCTAAATACTGTATATTATATTTATTTGTTTACTTGAATCCACAAAAGTTTCATTCTCGTACGAAAAATCTTAAAAAAATTTACTTTCGATAAAAAAATGCGCTTCCGGTTTTTGATGTTTTGGCTAACGAACTCGTACGATTCACTTAGAAAACATATCAATAAATATAAAGGAATTACTCACTGAAAATGTTTGGTTTTAGTTAAAACCTTAAATTTAAATTAGTGCACATATTGGCGATTTTGTTGTTTAAATTGTGACATTTGATTATTTCCTATTATATAATTAAAATTTTGTCCGACAGACAAAATTACACTTCGCGTCGTAGTTATTAGAAGGGGGTGGTGGTTAATTAAATTGGTTTTATTTGTTTAACTTACAGTATAAACAAAACAGTGCATCGGCCGTATAGGCGAGGGCCACACGCACATCCCTATTTTGTAAGTATTTAATCAGTTTTCCACAAGACCTGGCTTCTGCCGCTAATGGTTAATACCAGGGACTCAGTTCTACCAATTTACAAACTCATACGATGAAGTTCAAGACTGCCCAACACTCACCAACACCATACAACACCTTCTAACCCATGGGTCTAGTGTAAGTCCTATAAATCGAATCATACTGTGACTTGCTCCAGATTAAATTCTGGCTCGATCGTACCGAGCGTGTTATTTTTCCATTTGATTAACACATTTGGTATAACGTTTTCTTTCACGCGAACCACTGTTTTGCGCGTTTCAACCACGGCCGATGCCCTGCTTTGTTTATAAGTTAAACAAATAAAAACCAATTTTATTTCATCCCGCCCACCCCCCTTCTAACAACTACGACGCGATGTGTAAATTTGTCTATCTGTCGAACAAAATTACAATAATATAATAGAAAATATTATCCGGATTTTTGATTATCCGGATCGGGTCCGGTCCCAATTAATCCGGATAGTTGGAGTTCTACTGTATTCAAATGTTACAATTGCAACAACAAAATCGCCAAAATGTGTACTAATTTAAATTTAAGGTTTTAACTAAAACCAAAAATTTTTATTGAGAAATTCCTTTATATTGATGTGTTTTCTAAGTGACTCGTACGAGTTCGCTAGCCAAAACATCCAAAAAGCGGAAGCACATTTTTATATCGGAAATACATTTTTTAAAGATTTTTCGTACAAGAATGAAACTTTTTATGGTTTCAAGGAAAAAAAATATAATATACATTATTCAGCACATTATTATTATACATTATTATATTAGTATACATTATTATATTATTATACATTATTATATTTTGTTTTCTACATGTCATTATAGCTCGCTGGTTCACCCAAAATCGATCAAAACGTAAAATAACATACAATTAGTTGGTTCAAATCCACGAGGGGATTTTACAGTGGGGAAGCTTGTCTTAC
>JAGFPH010000132.1:686274-699687 GCA_018207615.1 Philaenus spumarius
GAAAATTCATTATTGCAATGTGGTTTTTTCATGTAAAGATTATATATATCTTTAGATGACCATATCTGTTCTGCCAAACTTTTAGCAAATTGAAATAGGACAACTTTTAAGTGATACTAGTTCGTATACAAATATATTTAAGTATGAATTTAAGTTTTTTACATTCTTTATTAAATTTGATGAAGTTGTTAATTTTATGCAATTTGAATTTAGTGTTCTTGAATTCTTAGGCTAGATTTATACAAATGATGCCCCTACAATGGATGAAACTATAAAAGGATTTGTTTCACACGCTATAAAGGAAAATGAGAACATTGTAATATCTTACTGCTTCATTCATCGTGAATAACTGGTAGCAAAGACAATAATAAGCCTTGAATTACACAGAATATAAAATGGTTAACCTGGGATTTTTTAGAGAAGTCAATTTCAATAAGTTTATTGTGACAGTTGGCGTTTCTATAAAATTCTAACCAGCATCGTTTTTATTTTTATTTTAGAAATATGTAGTCAACAGGCTGCCCGACAAAGGCATTATAAACGGTCCACTCCCAGGACTATATATAACCTCATGATTAAGGCCTTCTAGCTCCACTTGACATTTGTTTAGCCTTGAAAATGGACATCTGTAAAGTGCCCGAAACGTCGGCTGTACTCAACAAGCAGACAATAGTGGCGCGGTCGATCTCCGAAGACCAACACCATAATAACAATATTTGTGACTGTGAAGTCTATCTTTCAAAATCAATTACATCATCCACCGCTATTGTAAGTTTGAACTCAGCTATTAGTCAGTTTATATTATGTGGGCAAAGGACTGATGAAGGAAGAGGAGTAGAATGTCACACTGAAAAAGCCTGTATTAATAGCCAGGTTGAACTACTACAGTTAGAAATAGGAAGATCTTAGGATAGGCTATCCCTAACCTACTTTATATATTTATTACCAGGATCCAGAATGTACACACTTTTGTGGAAATCCATTTGCTATAGGACAAAGTTATTAATAATGATGAAAACTTACATTAAAAGCCGTCTGGATCAGTTTCTGTATCAAAGTACTATGTAGGCCTAGCTGAAGTGTCCTATTCGACATATTTTTTACCATCAGTTGTAAACCTCGCCGATAGCACGAAAAAGGTAATGTACCCTTTCCTTTCCTATATATTTCTCGCGTATATATATTGATCAAGAACTAATGATAACACACAGAAACTAATTATTGTATTACTACAAACTTCAAAAAGGAACGGATTCACTTTAGAACAAGATGCCATTACAAAAAAGACAGATTTAAAAAGGAGGTTTGAAGCTGATATAAGGGCACGGACTATGAACTTTCTTATCGTTCGATGAGCTTATCTACAAGATTAGCGAAATTTGTGATTTTTCTATTCCCTATTCTTTAGTCACAATATGTTTCAAAAGTGTAAATATATATAAGTTTGTATATTAATTATTGTATATGTATATGTATAACGTTTCCGATAACGTTTAGATTTTTGTTTTTTAGTTAGTTCTTGTTCAATAGGATATTGTCTAACTAAAATATCTTAAAATTTGAAGTTGACCCAGTAATAGTAGACTATTACTGAAGAATAGACTTTTGAACTTATACAACATAGGCCTATTCAAGGTGTTTGGATTTTATAACAGTATTTCTATAGCAAGCGGTTATTGTTTGGTTGGTAAACTGGTGATTCCATATGCTAAGGTTTGTTGTTCTGAATTCATCCATCTATATTTCTACGTAGTTCCATTCCTCACCTTTAACTAGTCTAAATATCATAAAGTTAAACATTTAAGTCTTAAAGAGTTCATAAAGTACTTACATATAAAGCCTCTAGGACCCTGCTGAGTAATCTTCATGCAAAATGAGCCAGGAGCAACAGATTCGTCACTGTTACATTCGACAGGCACCATCCTTTCTTTGTCAAACTTCTTGTATGCACCACAATTATCTTCTCCTTTGGCGGACGTGTGTGAGGAGCACTGATAACATTGAACAGCTTCACCTTTAAAAACAATGTAACATGTTTAAACAACATTAGTTTAAATTACTCATTACAGATTGAACATAGATAGGCCTACATAGATAATATCTAGTATAGAGGAAGTGCTGAAATATGGACTAGGTTTTATACATATAATGACGTCACTATTACAAATATAATAACACAAAAGGAAAGGAAACAAATTTCTTTTACTGAAGTTTTTTTTGTGGTTTTTATACTAAACTTGTTTATTTTTAACAAAAAATTATATATTTCAGAAATATATCGCAATGTAGCCTATTAGTTCGTAATATTAGTTCATCACAAAATATTAGGCGAAAGTTCACATTATGACCTTACACCATATTGCGGCAGAGGTGCCAAAGTATAAGCAAAAAAATAATCTAGGTAATATGTAATTGGGCGTAAGTTTAGTATTCGACCCTAGCCTAATATTTTTGCAGACAACGACGTTGTTTTACATTCTACTGTTAAATGTTTAATGCAGGTAAACATACTGATGACTAAATACTATTGGTTAGAACCTTTTATAGGTTATTGTTTTATTATTCTTGCATTTCTGTTGCCATAGGTTATGTTTAATACACTACCCTTACGTAGGGGGTAGAGTGGGGCACATTTGAACATGGGGTACATTTGAACAGTTTAAATTTCACTCCAGTTTACAGCTTGCAGACAACTACATCAGCTGTAAAATGAAGTCTACTAATGGGAGAACAGTTTGCACTGAGTTCCCTCCTTTTCCACTTAGTTCTGTGTGACTTGTTGAGCAGAGTAGTTATACAGACCTTGTAACAAAATTTTTGTTTGTTGATTGTTTTTGATTATTCACAACTTCAACTTATTCCAGGTAAGTGTTTTACATACACTTAATAACTCACATATTTTTGCATATTATGATATATTTCGAATCTGTTAATCTTTTTTTTTAAAGAAAGTTATTTAATAATTTAAAATATGTTGCCTGTGGGGTAGATTTGAACAAAGCAAAGTGGGTACATTTGAACACCATGTTATGCCCTGCTGAGTATGGTGTTCAAATGTACCCCTCTAAATTACTTTCACAGTAAACCAATACATTTGTTTTTTTACAAGATGGGATGGAAGATATTGTTTCTTTACACGACGAGTCAGAATGTGAAGATTTGCAAGATCTTATTAATCAGACCGTTTTCAATGAAGATGCTGAAATCAATTTAGATATGTTTACAAGTGAATTAGAACTAAACGAAAATGATTTTGTATTGGTTGAGTTTGCTACTAAGAAAACCAAAGTGCTATATGTTGGACTGATTGAAAAAAAAACACTTGGACGTAGGATCATACATGGTAAAATTTATGAGGAGGAAAGGAGATTCATGGAAATTCAACTTTCCAGATCAAGAAGATTTCTTTTAAATTGAAGAAAAAGATATTAAAATGTAGCTTCCTCAGCCTACTATGAGTGGAGGAAATGCCCGAGCTGCTAAATGTGTTTACTTTCTCTGTAAATTTCAGCTCAGTTACAAAATTATGTAAAAAACATAAATTTGATGTGATTTCCCATAAACAATATTTTTTGTTAATTTACAAATGTTTACAATTCTAAAATAAATAATTATGTTTAATTTGATATGTGTGTTCAAATGTACCCAATCCTCTGTTCAACAGTGCCCCACCGCTAGGGTACTTTTGAACAAAATACATTACGTTAATAAAACATTTATTGCAGCTTAACCTATTAACTTGGAGCTCTAAAAAAAATATTAAAAGAAAGCCAAGAGACTCTATAAGAACTTAATAAAATATTTTTTAAATATAAATACATTTTTATCATATACCTATTAAAAAAATATAATGAAAAAAATGTTCAAATGTGCCCATCTTCCCATTTCGATGACATGGTCATCATCCTCAGAGGGTTTTAACACTAACAGAGGGTATTAAACATAACTTACAATTTAGCTGTTTAGTTATTGTTTCTTGTTCCTTGTTTTGTGGTACGGGGCAAACAAAATATTGCCGGACTCTGCCATTCCTACAACTTGACATGAATTAGGAATAAAATATATATGGGGCCTATATACAAAACAGGAACACACTATTTTCCCTTTATAAAATTCTGTAAAATAGACAAATAGCCTACTTAATATTCACCGTACTTTACACCAAACTACGGACTTTTCAATATACATCCATGTACACGATTCGATACAATGAATCAATCCTATGTGTATAACAAGGGCCCAAATGTATTTGTTAGGTACATCGATGTAAATTTAAATTTCAAATTTTTAGTTCGGTTTGTTTTTAAAGCATATTTTTTAGTTTTTAAACTATTATTTATTTTCTTATTTTTTAGTCTGGGGACCATGATCAGTACTCACTTACTACACCCAACAAAATTAATGAGCTCCCGAAGTTTCTGTATATCGTCGTGAATCACCCTGTAAATAAAGTTTTTAATGACACCCGAAAACGTGTTCTGGGGACTATGATCAGTGCTCACTTACTACACCCAACAAAATTAATATTGGATTGTCATCGGTCCTTGATAAGTGTGCAACGTTTCAAAACAATCCAACGTTTTGAAGAGGGTGAATATCGTGGTTGTGTTCTGGGGCCCATGATCAGTGCTCACTTACTACACCCAAAAAATTAATATTACATTGTCATCGGTCCTTGTTCTTCATATATAGGCCTACTATACACAAGTATATATATATATATATTTACACTTTTTTATCATTATTGCGTCTATACAAAAAGCAGTCGTGTTGCGTCCACCAGTAATAGTGGAGTAAATGATATTATTACTAGAGTATATATGGGTTATTATAAGTGAAAATCATGGTTCTTACTTTAGTTTTTTATATATACGTCACAATAAAAAGTGAATGTAAAAGTTTAAATCTCTATCATTGTTGAATCCGTTCAAAACCCCATCATTATTGCGTCTACTGTATATAATTAACCAAACTCATGTACTATTGCTTCTATGCAGGTATATCACTAACCAAAACCAGCTACAGTGGAGTCCTGCGACGTTGCCGTTTATTTATACCTGATTCTACCCTAACCATATCCTTTCGGCAGTCCTTGGTAACCAATTTCCTTTATGATGTACAGAAGTAGACTTCGTAGTTTGGGTCTATTTCGAAAATGACATCATACATATATTCACGTTTGACGAAGCCTGCTTATAGCGTCAAACTTCGTGGTGTGGTTCGATTTTATTTAGCAAAGGAACTATAGAAGTACATAAATTATTATTTAGTGTTCCAATCAGTAATCCTTAAATAGCACGCAATTCATGTTTAACGAAGTTTGCGTATAGCGGCAGAATGGTAGCCTATGGTTAGGATTTATTTTGAAAAGAGGCTAGGCCCTAAATACACGATTTGTTATTTAATGTTTATAAATTTAATCATAGCATTACTTTATATTTTTATTTTTTATTTTAAAGTTCTTGCTTACAGCGGCATATTCCGATGTATGGATCGTACTTAATTTACAAAGCGAATTCGCCTTATGTAAAAAGCTTTTTATTTATTGTTTCATTGATATAATATGTAAACGCTTTATAATGTCATCCAGAATGTTGTGTTAAAGGCATCCAATTAAAACTATTTAATGGAATATAAATAAATATTCTATACTTTTTCTGTCTTTATATGTTATTTTTGAAGTGTAAACTTCTTTAGGCGCGTTGGGCACTTTTTGCATAGAAAAGAATGATTGAACTCACGTTGCCGTCGTCGTCACCATCAACGCACGGACGCACTTTGTTTAAGGCTTCATCGCATCTCCGAAATTATTTAAAGCTGTGATATGGCTTTTATACAATGCTCGTCAATTACTACAAACAATTAACACATTTTTCGTAAAGAATTGTAATTCGACAATGCCTGAACAATAGGCGAATCGCGCGTCATCACTTAAACGGTGTCCAAAGAAAAGACTGCGAGCAGTAAACGCAAAACTAAGGTTCAGTATTTATAAATATGTAAAGCTCTATCGGATCTCCACAATTATTTAAGGCTCCGTCTCATATCCACAATTATTTAAGACTCGATCGCACCTACGCAAATATTGAAGAGTACGTCGCATCTCCGCAATTATTTAAGACACAGTCGCATATCCGCAATTATTTAAGTTTCCGTCGATCCTCCGCAATTGTTTAAGGCTCCATCGCATCTCCGCAATTATTTAAGACTCTATCTTATCTCCACACTTAGTTAAGGCTCCGTCGCATCTCCGCAAATATTTAAGGCTATATTACATCATTAATACATAGATTTAAAAAAAAACTTCTTCATAACCTGAAAATAAAGTTAACTATATGAAGCTAAAAAGTTTTCACTTCTGACGGCAGTCCCACGTCTGTCTGTTATTTCTTATTGGCAGTATTTTGTTGACAAAATTTACTTTATGTAGAATTTGTTGTCAATGAAATGTTAGGCATTAACTTTAGGTAGATATACACGGCAATATATGAACCTGAATTATTAATTTACTAGATAACACAGAATTTGTTCTTATAATATAGTGTTAACAATTTACAAATATGCGCGTTAAATGAAAAAGTTGACTTCTGTGGACAAGAGAATAACAGGTAAGCAAGACTTCTTAGACTTCTTAGAACCCTTGACAGCAGACCGTCATAAATCTTCAAAGGCAAACAATTCTTTTTAAATATACCATCCACTTTAGTTTAACAACACCCTCTACCACATTCACTAAACAATTAACAATAAAAAAAGATAAGTTGTAATAATGAATGAATTATAAATTCATTTGGCGCATTAGGCTTAAATTTCACAACCGAGTTTTTCCGTATATTATATCCAGTAACACAGCGTAATTTGCACATACTTACGGGTTTGATATTTATCCATAGAATATAATACATAGTCTATTTATTTTCAAACAGTTCAAGTTTGCCAAACGATGCGGCAAGTAAAACTAGATGAATTATTACAATAGTTAACAATATCGACCACAATATCAGTTTAGTGTATTTCATCAAAAGAAAAAACAATATCTTCATCACTGTGCAAACGTAACCCTTATAAAGTCACGGCATTACTATCGATGACGCGGTAAGTCAAGTTTTGCAAGTACTGTATCTCAAATTATATTACAACCTAAGATACCGTTTATTTTTGCTTAAATTTCAGGGCGAAAGTTTACATTAGACCACCTAGCCATATTGCGGCAGAAGTAGTGACGTATTCGCAAGAAAAAGCCTACGTAATTGTAATTTTCAATTCTATTTCTAAAGGTCAAAAAATGTAACTTACAGAATTAAATGTAATTAATTATGAATAGAAAATAAAACAAATAAAATTTAAACTTAAACTCAATTCACATCTTGTTAAACTCAGACGTATCTTTTTAATTAAATCGGAATTAATTAACGCATGCGAACGTTAATAAACACGATTACCGGACTCTCCTATTTCTACAACTTAGCATTACGTAATAAAATACATGTATAACATAAAGGTGCTTACAAAATTGCACGCTGCGCTGCACGCGCGCCACTCTTGTGCATTGAATTTGTCATATTTGTACGAGGCGCGAGGTACGCTCGTAGTGAACCATCTGCTGACGGGTTTATCAACGAACACTTTGAATATTCGCCGTTCATATTTGAATGGTAGAGTGAAATCTTGGTTGTTTTTAGAGCGCATGAGATTATTGTTTTTCAAGATATTAATTTTCCAGTGATTAAATATAGATTTTTCTGAAACGAATTTAATAAAATAAATAGATTCCAACAACAACCAAATTATTCTTTTGGATCCTCTGCATAAGGATTTTTTTTTTTATATGAAAGCAGATGCTGGCGAGAAATATCCGCCGAGATGGATGTATCTGCGGACCAGTGTACAAATAAAATAATATCTTTGCTGTCTTCTTACCAACGGGAGAAGAGCAAGTTGAAAAAGCAGCCTTCCACAACAGGAAAACGAAAGTTATGAATCAAATAAGATAATATGTAAATCTCTTTTAATTGTAATAATTATTAAATTAGTTAACCCTGGTAGTGGCAAAACTGGCCTTGTCAATTCACGCGGATTTATTTTGCGTTTTGCAAGCATTTTTTTTTTCAAAAATTCACTAAATGTATTAATTAGTAAATTTATCCCAATCCAAAAAAGTGTTCAGTAGCTTTTTTTATAGAAAAAGGTCTAAAGAGTTCATATATGCAACTAGCAAATTTATTGATGTACAATTTTAAAAGTTATTAGCAGCTCAGGAAGCAAAAAATTTCCAGCATTGGAACAAAATCCCACTTTAGGCCTACATAAAACGAAGTAATTTTTGTTTGTTTTAAATATTCAAAAGTTTTGATAATTTATTTTTAAACAGAGTGTATACAAATATACGCCAATTTTTTAAAAAAAATCTGAGAACACCAGTTTATAATTATGTTCCTAATACAAGACAGCTAAACAATTTGTCTATTTGTGAAATATTATTCACAAATTAATGTTTACAACTTCACTGCAAAATGTTTACTCAATGTTCGTGGGTTATCTATGGTTCGCCGGAGGTTTGTTGAAATCAACAATTCCAACGAAACAATGAAGAGCAATTTAACTTACCCTCCTTAACAGGAACACACAATTTTCACTTTATAAAATTATATAATACATAAATAATAATTAATGTTTACCGTACATTACATCAAACTACAAACTACAAAAATTCGATATACACCAATGTTCACGATTCGATACATTGAATCAATCTGAAGCGTATAATAATGCTTCAAATGTATTCGTTGTATGGATATATTTTGAATAGATGAAAATTTAAAAAGCCTGAAGTTCTAACTTACAGTAGGCCTATCTAGTCTCAGTATGTTTCCACTTTGTATAAGTTGGTAACATCAATTAAATTGGTTTGTATAACAGAAATGCAAGCATACAAAAATAGCCTGAAGTTTAAACATGTATAGTTTCGTTTGCAAACATATCAGGTGGGTAAACAGTAAGTAAATTTTTGTAAACTCAGCACAAGAAAACATTAATTGATATCAAACATTCAAAAACAACGTAATCTTAACCGGAGTGATACCATTTCTTCATGATGCCTAAAACGGAACCAAATCTGAGAAAATGCACTGATATTTATATTTCTAGGCCTATCTGTATTTTTTTAGGAGTGTTTTGATGAAATGGTTCCAGTTTAAGTAAATGCATCCCTCTTCTAAAAGTTGCTTAATTGAATTACTATTAGGCCTACTTATTTCTTAATGAAATAGAATTTTGTAAAATATCTGACGGTAAGAATTTTCTGAAATCGTAGTAAGGAATTTTTTGAAAATGTATAAATAAATATTTGTTTGGCATACAATATAATGTTTGTGCTCCAAAAAAAATTAATGATTGAAATTAAATTCTAACCAACAAAATGTTGTTAATAATATACGAAATACTAAACAAATATATATTTTCTTGTATTAAAGACGGAACACATTTTCAAAAATTCGTTGGTACCAATTTAGTTCATTTCTAGTATTTTCTATGCCTGCATGTATGCGTGGTAAGTGGGAAGTAAGTTTAATCTACTATATTTTATAGTGTCGTTTCTCTAATATTTGCATTATTAACTTGCGTTGGGAATATAGATAAATTTTACGTAAAACTATGGTAGACCTAAAGTCTTTTCTTTCTTTGTTTTTAGCTTGCCTAATTCAGTTAAGCTATAGGAAGTATTTTAATTTACGTAAATCTTTTTTATTTTTATCAGTTAGTCTTATTCTGCTTGGAGTCGTTGGATAGGGACTTATACCATATAAAATAAAAAATCATATAATTTAATAATGTCCTTTTTTAATTAATACTATGCTAAATGTAAATTAATCTGATATAACTTCATAATAATAAAAGCACATTTAAAAACAGCTTGTAGAAGTTTTACCATTCTTACAACAATTATTATTCGTCTCAATAATAATTAAAATAATCTTAATTTGTTTAAACTGAAATGGTCTCTACATTATCCCATCCCTACATGAATATTGGTATTTCGTCAGTATTTGAAGAGAAATCGATCTGTATACCATAGGAGGCCTTTTCAGAAAGGGAACTATTTTGCATTGTTGCAGATTGCAATGCATGGTAATACAAATACCCAAGGGTAAGTTATTTAGGATTAAATAAGCCTTTATAAACAGAGCACTGACCTATATTAGGTACAATTTTTATTTCAACCTTTTATAAAATTGTTTTTGTTTCAGTAAATTTCTATTAATGATCATTTGTTGCTACTAATAAGTTTTCTCAATTATATGTTAACAAAAAGTTAATCTCATACATATTACAATTATATTGTTCATACTATCATAAGACAATGCAACAATACCATATGAAGACCCTACAGCAGAGATGTCAACTTTTCTACTTTCCCTTAAACCTTTTGTTCAAGAAGTGATGTTAGAACACCCAACTAAGTCAACTATACGAATTATATATGAATTAATATAATGTTACTTTTTTAATATTAATATTGTAACTAATAAACATTTTTTTAAACCAATCGGTCGAGTTGAACAACATTAGTTGAGTAAGCGCAGTCGTAAAGACTTCACGCAATAAATATGCGTAATTTTTCTAGTATTTTCCATTAGTGGAGTGAACCTTGCTTAATAAACGCATGTTATTAAGTAGAAGTTCAATCATAATAAAAATATATTATTAATTAACGAAAATGTCAAGAAGATAAATTAAAATTGTGAACGAAAATATTGTTTAAGTGTTTTGTGTTAACCAAGGAAAACACTTTTACCTAGATATCTGGACAAAAGAGATTGCTATACATTAAATCTTGAAATGTCATAATTAATGGAAGAAGTTGATGACACACCTTTTAAATTGTATGAAAAAATCACCAAATTATTGAATTTACAGAGTGCATATTTTTTTAACAAGAACAAACGTTGCGTATATGTGACTATGTAGGTGTACACATTTACTTTTTGAGTTTTATTAAGAGACCTTTAGGAAACATTTGCTTGGAAACATTGGGGAAATCCCGCAACGTTTGGGGAAGCTCTTAGTATGCCAACAAATTATTTTCCAGTTAAAAATAAAATCTATACAACCTATCAAACTTTACGATTTTCCTAAAAGTCAAAATAATTTTAACAGAAAACCGTTAAATGCAACATTTTACCAACAGCCAAATCCTTTTTATAAACATCTCTTCGCTAGCATAGGTCAATCACAACAAAGACAGTTCAATAGCAATGACAATCCGAGACCTAAATTACCCCAAAAGAAACGATGTCAGTCAACTCCTTTCAGGATATCATTAACACACTAAGGCGGGTCATCTAAACTAATCCCTAACTGTACCAAATATCAAAGTGAAGCATGGAAAATGAAGAGACAAATTACTGATACACTTTGCATTAATGTGACCAATACATGATGTTATTGACGAATTGTTAGGTAATAACAAATATTTTCAAGACTGCAGCAACCTGTGGGATAGCGGTGCAGATAATGACGCAAAATTTCAAACTAAAGAGAATAATATTTAGGGTAAACAAACTTAAGAACGAATTTTTACTGATCGAAAATAACCTTATATTATATAGAGTGTTCAGATAGTCCTTTTAACCTCCTTTATTATTGTTGTTATTACAAATAAATAAATTAACACAACTTTGTATATATATTGTGTTGCATTACATATCTAAACCTTTACGGTTTTGGGTGCTTGAGAAGGGGTTAAAAATGTAAAATATAAAGGTAGGTCATGTAATACACCATCGAAAAGCTTATTAAAAGAGAAACATAATTGCGCAAACTAGAGCTTAGTATCTTGCTTCGTTACAAAGTAATTGAAAATCAAAGTTCTAGAAAATGATATTGTTATCATAGCATCAAAGCAGGCTATTAATTTGTTAACATTAGGAATAAGTAGGTTGTGTTATTTTCCAGAACTACATTATTGTATTAGTTCATTTTAACTACAGTAAATTTGAGCTAGTTTTTATCTGTTTAGTCCTGCATTTAAACTTATATTTTAAAGAATTTGCAGAATTGAAAAAATATTTGGTGCAACATTGGATAGTACTAAAATCGTCAAAGAATAGACACAATATGTTTTTGATAAGAATACCTTCACTCTATCGGAATACTTCTGCAGTGCAATAAATAATTTAAGAGTGGGGTATAAAAATAAGTTTTTCTGGTCTTGTTTTTGAAACTAAGGCTAACTATGAGTTTGTTAACAATACCATTCAACCCCTTTTACCTACTTTAAGTGCTTTTCACCTGATAAAAGAGATAGGCTAATCATACATGTAGGGTAGGTTTTCTGGAATTCTAAAAAGTTATTTTTGGTGAACATAATAATTTTCTTGACGAAAATACTTTACATTTTGGCAATGCAATATAAATATTTCAAGGTGAATAAATTGTCAGTCAAAATGGACCTTCTTTTGAAACTAAAGTCATAACAACGATTTGGTTAAGAATATCATCCCAATCCTTTTTACCTGCGGTTTTTAAGGGTTTTCTACCTGCTTACAGGTAAATCACACTTTTAAGAGGGCACTGCACTCAGCCAGCCAGCCAGCCGCTTGGGGTTGGCTTTTAACATAGGAACATAGTTTAAATCGGCGTTATATGATGAATAACACCTTAAATAAAGTAAAACTTCACTGCCAAATCATATAATTACATATTTCATTGCTTATAAACCTCTTAAAAAATAATTATTTCTATAAATGAATTTTTTACTATTAAAAGAAAGAAATAAGTTTTCCATAAGAGGAAGGCTAAATTTTACTGATGTTTGATTAGAAATAAAAGTTTACTATGACTATCGATATTGTAGAAAATTATACAGTTTTAAAGTACGTTTCTTTAATAATGTTTCGGCAGAGATAAAAAAGTAGTTTTCATCCAAAAGGTATTTAAAAAAACTGATTTTCCAGTACCTTACATTATCAATCATGATAGCGATGTGCAAGGAGTTCGCCATGTTTCCAATAGAGCGCAGTAGTGTTGTGCCGATGCGCAGAAGAGTTTCTTTCTTCTTGCGCATCTACTGTGAATTATTCGATAATGTTTTGTTTCGTCACTTGCCTTATTATCACAACTAGAAAACGGGTTCAATGTTATTGCAGAAGTTTATTCCAGTCTTCAACGCGTGCGTGTGAGTGAAGCTACCCTTCTTTCAACCGCACTCCGAGTTTGATAATAATAGGCCAATAATCTATATATATAAAAGCGAAATACCACTCACTCACTCATCACGATTTCTCAAAAACTACCGAACGGATTGAAATTAAATTTGGTATGTAGCTTCCTCTAGGGCCATAAGTGTTTACTAAAAAAAGGGTTTTAAAAAATTCGAAATTTTAGGGGGGTTTGGGGATCAAAATTATTAAA
>JAGFPH010000132.1:704820-715804 GCA_018207615.1 Philaenus spumarius
TATGAAATTATAGTATCTTATAGAAAAATTAATTGTGAATCTGAATCTTTTAACAGTTTTAAAATCCGTCAAACTGTTCACAAGTTATAAACGACCTACGGAAATCATTTTACTTTTTTTTTAATCAAAATAAATAAAGCGTTCAGAATTGTCCCGTAAACGTCAATAACTTATGCAATTCTAAACGCATCTTTATGAAATTGTTGTACGTTCTTTGTATTGATATATTGGATATATTGAACTTCTTTTGAAAATTTGAGTCAAAGTGGTTAGTAATTATAGATTTCCGTTAAAAATGATATCGAAGGACCGAAAAGCGTTAAATTATTATAGAAAATCGTGTATATCTTCAAAACTAACTATGAGAAGTTATTTTTTTAAACAAATTGCGATTCCTAATGTCGGTCACAATGCTGAGGATTCACTAAATGTACATAAAGGAACATAGTTTACAATTTATAAGCAGAATTCAAAATATATGTATTTAGAGAGTAGTCCCTATTCTAAAATAAAACCGAGCAATACCATCTAGATTAGCCATAAACTCAGACGTCATCAAATGTAAATAGAGCGACAAGTTTTACACCTAAGCAGCAAATAACAATTTATGTATTTGGGGCGTAGCCCCATTGCCCTATGGATCCGAACCATACCAAGCTGTCGGCCACTATACGCAGGATTCACCATAGGTAAATAAATTGAAGTTTTCTACAATTTATAAACAGAAAATCTAAATTTCTGTATTTGGGGCGTAGCCCCTATTCTAGAACTGACCCGAACCATACTATGTAGACTACCTGTACACTCAGATGTCATCAAATGTAAATTGAGTGACAAGTTTCATAGTTTATATGCAGTAAATAACAATTTCAGTAGATGGCAAAACATACCAAGATGTCGGGTACTATACCCAGGATCCACCATAGGTAAATAATTTGACGTTGTTTACAATTTATAAACAGAAAATCTAAATTTCTGTATTAGGGCGTAGCCCCTATTGCAAAATAGATGGAGCAATACCAAGTAAACGAGCGATAAACTCAGACGTCATGTAAATAGACCGTCAATTTTTACACTTTATAAGCAGCAAATAACAATTTCTGTATTTGGGGCATAGCCCTATTGCCATATAGATCCGAATCATACCAAGATGTCGGCCGCTATACGCAGGATCCACCATAGGTAAATATTTGACGTTGTTTACAATTTATAAACAGAAAATCTAAATTTCTGTATTCGGGACGTAGCAATACCACCTATAATACAAGGCCTACGGGCTCTGACGTCACAGTGACGTGACGTCAGCATAAGAAGGCCATCATTTTCTCGCCAGATAAATCCGATAGATGTCTCAGCTTATCTCAAGCTTTGTTTTACATGACAGCTGGTTAAGATCAAGATATTTTGAGGTTACTTTGTTTTGTTTTATGTGCTTTATTTAGTGTTAACATAATCTATAAAATGCCTACTAAGTGTTGTGTTCTTATTAGTGTTGTGTAATTATATAAATGGGCAGAAGGTCCACATATTTAGTTTCCTAAAAGAAGTTAACCTATTAAATAAATGAATTGCTGCTATTCCCCGTGTATCATTTACACCGACAAAATATACCAAGGTTTGTGAGTTACATTTTATAATTACAACGAGCATATTACTTGGACAGCAAAATCAGGACAAATTGTTAGGCGCAAATTTACTATTTGACCCTAGGCTAACCTATGGCAACAGAAATGTAAAAATCATAGAAAAAAACCTAAAAGGTTCTAATCTATGGGTAATTATTCACATTATATTTACCTGTATTCAACATTTAACAGTAGAATGTAAAACAACGTAGTTGTCTGCAAAAAATATTAGGCTAGGGTCAAATAGTAAATTTACTTTTCGACCCTAGCCTAATATTTTTGCAGACAGCGACGTTGCTTTACATTCTACTTTACTATTCGACCCTAGCCTGATATTTTTGCAGACAACGACATTATTTTACATTCTACTGTTAAATGTTGAATACAAGTAAACATACTGTGACTAAATACCATAGGTTAGAACCTTTTAGATTTTTTTTAATTATTCATGCACTTCTGTTGCCAAAGGTTAGCCTAGGGTCGTAAAGTAAACTTACGCCGTAAATTTACGCCAATTGTTACAGTAAATTTAAAGTGTCCTCGCCTTCATACAGATGCAGTTCCTCGCCTATTTCCTAATTGTCCTCACTATCTCCAAAAAAATACTAAATTTCGTCTGAGCAGCGGTGAAAAAAGAAGTTAATTGCACAAAATATGTTGTTTATAGCCACAGAAGAGAGTAAACAAGGATATTTAAGATACAAAGAAACACCAAGTTATTGTAATTATGTGGAGTTCCTAAATGTTTTAAAATGTTTTAACATTCCTGAAGGTTGGGTTAAAATTAAAAATAAAACCAATGTAACAATATTTAAATACAATACAAGCCAAGACCTTTTGTGACCTATGCAATTGTAATAAATGAAAATTTGAAAGTAGAATTATTTTTGTATGGCTCTGAAAATAAAAGTAGAACATCCTTGATTACAAACAATATAAATGAGATTTATGAGGTATTAAATAAAATAGAAGCATGCTCATGAAATGATTAAAATGATATTAGGCCTATTGACAATCACAAGAAAGAAATAAAAACACAAATCATAAAGCATGTTTTAGATATTCTTTTAAATATAACTGATGACAAAGATACAGGATGATTACTCATTTGCGAACAATTGCAACTGCATACCAATTTAAAAGAAAGATACATATATTCATGTAGCACGTCCTTGATTTTAGCCTTATTAATTTTTACAATTAGTCTTCATGCTTACAAATTTTTAAAACATTCAGCTTCTCTTATATTACCGGTCATGAAACCATTAAATCAGTTTGTAATAAATTTCTAAGTTTTTAAATACTGTACATAAAATAAAATTAAAAGCACATGGTATTACTAATAAATGAAATTCACATTAAACCATACTTAGATTATAAAGCTGGAAATATTAGGTACCGCTTGTATTAATACTTGTTTAGCATCTACCGCTTATGTTTTTATGATAACCTGCATTAACTCAAGTTTTAAAGAAGTTATACATATTATTATATCTCCAATGTCTAATGTAGATCATTAAATACTCTTCAAGTTCATAACAACAATTATAGCTAATTTAGAAGAAATAGGCTACAAAATATTTTGTGTTACCAGTGACAACAATGCCATAAATAGTAAAGCAATGAGAATGTTCGCCCAGAACCAATCTACAAACATTGTGTATCCTCATCCTTGTGATAAAGATAGGCCTTTGTTTTACTTAATTGATTTAGTTCACTTGTTAAAGTGTATTAGAAACAACTGGTTAGATTCTAAACCAGACCAAATTTAGTCTGGCAAAGAACATAATAATAGAAAGCTTAGTAACCTGAAGCTGTAGGCTAATAATTAGGCCTACAGAGATGTTAGTTCTACTATTGTAATTAGTATTTTGTTTTTCTAAAAAAAAATATAGCATGCAATTTGAAAGGCTACTAATTTAAATTAGGGCATATAGGCTATAATATTTAGGATGTTTTATAAAGTTAGTATATTTTCCATAAAAAGCAAATACTGGTATTGTTTACAACAACAAAAAATGCAAAACGTATTTTTTTTACATTTCATATTTCAAGATTAAATCTTTAAAAATATTAATATTCTTTTAATTTAATATCAATAAATATGAATAGAAATAAATATATTATTCTTATAAAGACAAAATTTAGGGCTGAAAATAATTTGCGACTACAAAATTACAGTTTGAGCTTGTTAATAAAGCGAACGATTTCTATACAGCTGCATTTACTACGTGAGCCTAGGCCTTCCTTTGCTGACGTCACGCCTGAGCGCTGAGGCCTTGTATTATAGGTGGTGTTGGACGTAGCCCCTATTCTAGAATAGACCCGAGCCATACCATGTAGACTACCTGTACACTCAGACGTCATCAAATGTAAATTGAGTGACAAGTTTCACAGTTTATATGCAGTAAATAACAATTTCTGTATTTAGGGCGTAGCCCCATGGCTCTTTAGATGGCAAACCATACCACGATGTCGGCTACTGTACCCAGGATCCACCATAGGTAAATAATTTGACGTTGTTTACAATTTATAAACAGAAAATCTAAATTTCAGTATTTGGGCGTAGCCCCTATTGCAAAATAGATGGAACAATACCAAGTAAACTAGCGATAAACTCAGACGTCGTAAATAGACCGACAAGTTTTACACTTTATAAGCAGCAAATACCAATTTCTGTGTTTGGGGCGTAGCCCCATTTCCATATAGATCCGAACCATACCAAGATGTCGGCCGCTATACGCAGGATCCACCATAGGTAAATAAATTGACGTTGTTTACAATTTATAAACAGAAAATCTAAATTTCTGTATTCGGGGCGTAGCCCCTATTCTAGAATAGACCCGAGCCATACAATGTAGACTACCTGTACACTCAGACGTCGTCAAATGTAAATTGAGTGACAAGTTTCACAGTTTATATGCAGTAAATAACAATGTCTGTATTTAGGGCGTAGCCCCATGGCTCTTTAGATGGCAAACCATACCACGATGTCGGCTACTATACCCAGGATCCACCATAGGTAAATAATTTGACGTTGTTTACAATTTATAAACAGAAAATCTAAATTTCAGTATTTGGGCGTAGCTCCTATTGCAAAATAGATGGAACAATACCAAGTAAACTAGCGATAAACTCAGACGTCATGTAAATAGACCGACAAGTTTTACACTTTATAAGCAGCAAATACCAACTTCTGTGTTTGGGGCGTAGCTCCATTGCCATATAGATCCGAACCATACCAAGATGTCGACCGCTATAAGCAGGATCCACCATAGATAAATAAATTTACGTTGATTACAATTTATAAACAGAAAATCTAAATTTCTGTATTTGGGGCGAAGCCCCTATTCTAGAATAGACCCGAACCATACCATGTATACTACCTGTACACTCAGACGTCATCAAATGTAAATTGAGTGACAAGTTTCATAGTTTATATGCAGTAAATAACAATTTCTGTATTAAGGGCGTAGCCCCATGGCTCTTTAGATCTCAAACCATACCACGATGTCGTCTACTATACCCAGGATCCACCATAGGTAAATAATTTGACGTTGTTTACAATTTATAAACAGAAAATCTAAATTTCAGTATTTGGGCGTAGCCCCTATTGCAAAATAGATGGAACAATACCAAGTAAACTAGCGATAAACTCAGACGTCATGTAAATAGACCGACAAGTTTTACACTTTATATGCAGCAAATAAGAATTTCTGTATTTGGGGCGTAGGCCAATTGCTATATAGATCCGAACAATACTATAAAGTCGGGCGCTTTACGTTATTGTTAGTGTAAACAAAGTTATAAAATGGTTTACAGTTTATAAACAGTAAACATCAATACCCGTATTTGGGGCGTAGCCCCTTTGCATAATAGATCCGTACCAAACCATGAAGTCAATCGCTCTACTCTCTGGTCATAAAATATAATATAGTTTTACAGTTTGTAAACAGTAAATAACAATACTGTACATGTAGTTGGGGCGTAGTTCATATTCAAAAGTAAGCCTGACTTTCTAGGAAGTTAAATGTTTTACGCATCACATCAAATGTAAATAAATCACCAGTTTATAGTTTATAAACATTAAATAATAATATCTGTATTTGGGGCGTAGCCCCTAAGCAAATTAAATTCAAACAATATAACGAATTACTCAGACGTCATGAAATGTAAATAAAGCGCTATTGTTAACAGTTTACAAACAGTAAAAACAATTGGTGCTTTAGGGCCGTAGCTCCTTCGAATATTTATTTTCAATAAATCAAGGAATGGGAAATGACAACTAAAAGTTACGAATAAAAGAATCAATGTAGAAAACTACATTTTAATTTTTTTACAGTGTTGCCAGATTTATGGACGCAATATGACACTAATTTAGTCATTCTGTATACATGAAAAATATACAAAGGTCGACTGCAGCGACTCTGTCGAAAGAACACGGAACTATGAAATGTATATCATTTACTAACTTCCTACCATTATTGAGTCCACCCAAATATTTGCAACATGTTTTTAGGTCTGAAAAAAAATTAAAAAATATGATTTGATATTTTGTTAAGCAACCTTATGAAATATAGAACAAGCTTACTCTTAAAATATCACACTGGTTCACGACACAATTGTTTAACATGGGGTTGTACTATTGCGTCCTTATACGGCCACGCGACATTGCACCCGGACGCAACTTTAAATGTAAAGTGCTTTAACATGGACGCAATAATGATAAAAAAGTGTATATATATATATATATATATGTATAAGAGGGTCTATACATAATCAACACACCGGTCTAAGTGAAAATATTGCATGACGTGACGCGAAACGGAGATTTACCACCCTACAAAAAAAGCGAAGGTAGCCTAAATATTTACTTTTAACTTGTCAATCGATTTCTAAGGGAATTTGATATAATATGAAAGAACACATCTAACTGATTCTAAAAACAACAAAAATTTTCCCGGGAAATAATATTTGTAGGAGTTATGAAAGAAATAAAAGTTGAAATTATAAGGTTAAGTTTCAACTTTTCCGCGATATTTCACGTAATTATAACAAAATAAATCACTTCAAATAGGCTACACCAAACATGTAAGAATTAAATAAACTAAACAATATTAGCCCCAAAAGTATCCACAAAGCAAGAAAATGTGAAAATAATGTAACAAAACGTAAATTACGAAAACAAATACATCGAACAATAAAAAGAACAGTATAACTGCGTATTTAAAATGGAAATTCATCAACGTTGCCAAGTCGAACAATAGGTTATTGTACTGAATAAGGTGTGTATAAATCAAGGTCACTAGATAGTAAAGGTTGCCTCATTCGAGAAATTTATTTATAACTATTTATACATAATATTTACGTTTCTTCATATTATAGGCTTATAATTAAAATTTAAAAAAAACCTGAAGGTACTAACCTATACTGTTTAGTCACAGTATTTTGCCGATAACAGTATAATTATAATATTTCGTCGTTACTAACTTATCACATTCCGGTTATTTATAATTAGAATGAGTTGCCTAAACTGTTCATTTCTACACAAAAAAGAACAAGAACAATCAGGCAACGCTGGGAGGACGGTGAGAAAAACATGTCGGCACTTTACAATGTAAATTTCGATAACGAACTTTTGATTTGAAAGTTTTTAATGTTGTAGGCCTACGTGTTGAAGATGGTTAAATATTGGTTTCCCGGCATCAGTGAAGTGTATATAAATACTATATTTATTAAGAAAAAAGTTCAGGTTTGTGTGTTTATAGTAGTTATGATTGACAAGTTAAAGTAAACAAGTACCAAAGCGAAAATGTTGCGTTACATGACGTGATGGGAAACGGCGATTTAGGCCTACCTCCCTACAAAAAATACCCAACATTGCTGTAGAAGTTTTTACTTCAAAAAGCCTGAAGTTTCTAACTTACAGTCTCTTAGTCACAGTATGTTTTCACTTTGTAAACATAAATAAGTTAGTAACGTCAATGAAGTTGTTTTGTATAACAGAAATGAAAGTATTAAAAAGTATATAAAGTTCTAATAGGCCTACTTGCATTTACCATTCAATAGTAGAATGTGCTTAGATTTTCAGCACTACTCTATTTCCTGAAAAATAGGTCCTAGTCTTCAAACATATCAGATGAGGGTCGTAAAGTAAACTTACGCCAAATATTAATTTATTAGTGGCTTCTTTGCCATAATTTTAGGTTAGACGTAAGTTACCACGCCCATTTTTTTTACTTAGGAATAGCAAAACATCCTCCTTTCAAAAGATATAGGCCTAATCCTGTATCTATAAACAATAAAATTGTTTCACTACTAAGTTAAGATTGTATAAAGATTAATATATTAGAAAAGGATAATTAAAATAATTTGAACATCTTACCATTCAGTACAAAGAGAGACAAAATCAGTAAACAAACGGTCACGAAAGCCATTTTAACAGAGTAGTTTGCAAATTTGGCTGAACAATAATTAAGTTTAACGTAAAGTTTTTACACACAAAAATAACAAATATTATTACAGAACATTAAAGAACAAAACAAAAAATATTAAGTCAAGTTAGGGCCAATGCCTAATAACAGAAACAGAACTAGTAAAGATATGTCACACAATCACAAACAGGCCACAGTCATGTTTTCAACTCAACTCAACTGTTAAAGTTAAATTATTAAAGATTCGACTGATTCGAGTCATAGAATCGAGTCAGTGATTAAATTGACCGTCTAGATGAGCCACAAAATATTGCACATTTATTTATTGTTAAAAGTAAAGACACGGATATTACATTAAAAACATAAATTAGGATATATATGAAGTCAGTTCTACCAAAATTCATAAAAGTATGCTACTTTCTGTTGATCTATAGAATCATATTTAAAATTCAAATGGTACGATAAAAGCTGTTTCTAAAATTTCTTTTCGTTTGACAGCAATACTCTTTTCGATAGAAAGCTAGTGGGCAGCACATTACAAGACAGTGATTTTTTCTCTCTCTCTTTAGCATTATATGGCTAGGCACCGATTCATATCATGCGACCCGTTTCTTCCTTGGGATTAAAATCTTCAAATTGAAATTAAATTAATTCCTTTCGTCCACAATACAAAAGACTACTTATAAGCATAAAAAGTTCACTTGAACAAAATTTGTCACTGAGTGAGTTCTGACTTCATTGTACGAAGTTTGTACCGGAACCGTAGACAGTAATATAAATAAGCAAGTAAAAGGAAAAGTACGACTACTTTCCTCCAGAATTCTTAAAGTAAGAGCAAAATGAACGTACAGTTCTTCCAACTTATCAAGAGAATAAGTAATCAGTTCTTATCAGTTCTTGTTATTAAGTCATTTTATTCATATCTAACTTATAAATTTAAATTACGTTTAATATACAAAAAACATTAAGTCATTGTGGTATGTTTTCGTGAAGTTAGTTATTTCAATATAATTTAACATTTTGCAAATAAATTATGTATTTTGCAGTTTATTAATAAAGCCATTGTAAACTTGCAAATTGTAAATAATTTATTATATTTATTGATACAAAAATCAAAGCTTTTGTAATTTTTGTAATCATTTGTAAATATTAGTAAAACGGTCCCATAAATATATTATCTTTATATGTTTTAAAGGGATTTTTATCTAGCATTATAATGATACAATAATGTATGAGATTTGTGTATTCAAGTATTACACAAGCTTTGATTACAGCCAAGACCTTGTAGATGGTCTTGTATGAACCTCTATATTTATTTAATCAATGTTAAAAGAAACTAACATCATCTGTGACTAAAAGTAAGCTTTGGCATTCGTTCAGTTCATGTGCAATCAATTATTGTTTGTTTGGCAAGAAATTAGAAAAATAGGCGTGGCGTTGTTATATTATTTTGAAACTACCTGTTGAATTGTTGAAGTAAATGTACTATGTAGTTTATTATAATTAAGTGTATATTTTTTGAATATAGCAGGTTAAAATTAATGTGTTTACTATTATTTTATTCAGTACATGATTTCAGTTTAACGTTCAAATAGTTTGAATTAAATTATCGTACCAGACCGAAGATCTTAACTTTTTTAAATAAAATATGTATTTATTTGTGAAAGTCGTCATATTAGCAGCTCTTATGGGAGGAGGTAACTGACTTTAATAAATCACTTCTATATAATATTGTATTGGTTCAATTTCTCAAGTAGGACAATGCAAAAGTCAGGCTAGTATGTAAACCAGGATGTTTGACGTTAAGTTTGTTTGCCCCCCATCACAATAGCAAATTAATTGTAATAAAAGGCAAGTTAGGCTACATAAACTTGTTATTCTAAATTAGTAAGATGTAAATGAGTAGGCCTATATACTTTTTTAGCCAAGCCTTCGGCACAACTTTACTATTCGACTCTAGGCTAACCTATGGCAACAGAAATGCAAAAATAATAATAAAAAAAAATACCTAAAAGGTTCTAACCTAACCTATTTAGTCACAGTATGTTTACCTGTATTCAAAATTTAACACTAGAATGTAAAACAACGTTGTTGTTTGCAAAAATATGAGGCTAGGCCTAGGGTTGAATAGTAAAGTTACGCCAAGCCCTCAAACAATTTAAAATATGAGACAATAATGTTTACATTAGTGTTGGTATCCCAAATAGTATTGTTTGTAGGATAATTAATTAATTTCCGTCAATGTTTGTAGGCTAACCATCAAAGTCCCTACCAGAAATAGCTTAGGGTAAAAATTTAGAACAGCTTGACCAGAGGTTTTTTTTAAAATTTCTTCATATTTTGAAAGAACACGTTAAACTGATTATAAAAACATGAAAAATATCCGCGGGAAATAAAAATTATAGAAATTATGAGAGAAATTAAAGTAGAAAATATAGAGGTTAACTTCAGTATTTTTTTTATATTTTAACACTAAATAAAAGAAACAAATCACTTAATACACCAAGAAATATCAATAATAACTTCACTAAACAAAATTGATGAAAGAAATCACGAAAATATATGTAGATATTTATATAACTTTCCAAAACTTTTAGTTTAAAAACAATAACAATTGTCGTTAAGAAATTACATTGAATACCAGTATAAAAGAAGAAACTTATCATTTCTGATTGCCAACGTTGCCACATTGAACATATGTAATAGGAAAAGATGACGCAACAGTATAATTATAATATTTCGTCGTTATTATCACATTATGTAATTAGAATAAAAAAAAAACTAGAGGTACTGACCTATACTGTTTAGTCACAGTATGTTACCGATAACGGTATAATTATAATATTTCGTCGTTATTATCTCATTATATAATTAGAATAAAAAAAAAACTAGAGGTACTGACCTATACTGTTTAGTCACAATATG
>JAGFPH010000132.1:726023-765429 GCA_018207615.1 Philaenus spumarius
GTAACTTAATTCCAGTTTTATTAAATTATGCATACCATACCAAAGAATATGACCAAACTTACTTAGTTAGCAAAATAATGAATGTTTTTTAATAATAATTTAATCTAGTCGGAACGAAATTGTGTAATGTCGTTTGTATTACAGGCCTATTCTTAATCTATGCTCACTGTATAATTTTTTTTCAGGTTTTAGTATAAAATGTTGGGTGTGCAGATCAGATTCTGATCCAAAATGTGGTGATCCCTTTGACAATTCGACAGTTCCCATCACGGATTGTAAACAAGAACCTGACTTGGGTCATATTCCAGGTGTTAGACCTACTATGTGCAGGAAAATTCGCCAAAAAGGTAAATTTTCAATGTTATTCAGCCATGCAATATGGCATTTTGCTATGGTGAGGTGCAACAGGGGTTGTTTCAATTTTACAAAAAAACATGTATTATCTTTTTAATCCATTAAGGTAGTTTCAGGTGGTATACTCTAACACTGAGCCATGGGATGGTATGTTTTATATTACTGTCGTCATAGTTTAGTATAAATCCGTTAGATATTGCTTCAGCTGGTCTTTTAGAAACAAAATATTAAATTTTTGTGTATTTCCAGCCTGATTTTAGAACAATACATATGTTGAATGTCGTTTGCTACATCATTGAATACTCTTTGTTTGCGGCATTGTTTTGTTTATTTTCAGAGTGAACAATCGTGTGGTTCAGAAGTCGATAGCTATTTATATAGCCTAGTTGTTATGAAATTTAATTGGATGTAAGTGATAGTAATGATGAAAGTATAGAAGATAAACCACATTTTCATAAATTTTAAAACTTCTTGTAAATAACTCTGAAGTAAATTACTAAGAATGAAATGTGCATCTTGTAAATAGTGTAATAATGTAAAAATGTTTATTGTTCAGATATTAATGTAAATATATTATATTGTTGCAATGGAAATAGCAAATTGTGTCATTTGGGGAATATGCTAAAAAAGTTAATCAATAAGTCACTAACAATATTTGCTATATCTTCGTTAAAGTTAATGATATAATCCTACTTTTTTTTAAGTTTGTGTAAACAGCATTCTAACCTAAAAAACAATAATAAATAAGTCAAGTGAGATACCACTAAATAATATAATTTATAGTTGATTACTTTCAATTTTACAAACTTTTAAAGTTAAAATAAAAAAAACATTTTAATAAAATGGCAAGTGTTTAAAAGAAAGTATTCTATTTACATTCAAAGAATACTAATTTAGAAAAACAACTGAAAATTTCACTGATTTATCTTTAACCACACAGTTTTTATAAGGCTCAAACGAAACACATGCAATTTCAACAAAATTAATTGCTGCTGCTAGTCCTGTAGAGGCCTGAATAACTACACTTATTTCAAGTTTAGTGTTATCCTAGGGTTATAAACAACACCTTATTTGAGTAAGACTAGTTCTGTTAGTGAACTTATTTTTAAGGATATAAAACTGTGGACACATCCATCTTTGTACATTTTCCAGTCCCAATTATAAAAAAAAGCTGGGGTTGTACTTATGGAATAAGCTTACCTGGCAACCACCATCATTGTTTTAGCCTGTATAAAATAAGTTTTGCGGGTATTATTTTTAATTAATTGATTGTCAGCCTTGATGTTTAGTTGGTGGCTTATTTTGTCTTGTTTAATTCACTGTAAGGCTTGGCTTTAAGGCATGTTGAGGGTTTGATATTTATTGTTTTAGGAGTGTTTTCTCACTGTCATCGCTTAAATGCAAGTAACTGAATTGATAGTGTATTACTCTTCCTATTTATCAAACGATGAGTGAATTACTCTTAAAAAATTAATGTGTAAAAAAACTGCTCTGTAGTTTCATGGGAAGTATAACAGTATATTGTAGCCTATTTGTGTAGGGCTTGTTTTGTTACCCCTCATTTTACCTACCCCCCCTTAAACGCAAGTACCAGTAATAATCAAAATGCAGTTTTGTATTGCTATATTATTACACTTAAGATTAATAAGTACGAAATTTTAGTTTTCTGATTTAGTTTAAAGTTAATAGAATTTATATATTCATTGTTTAGAGATAGTAAATGATTTTTACCCCTTATACTCAAGTGGCCAAATTGTAAGAAATAAATAATGTACAAAATGTCGGCTCTATAGCTTCAAGGAAAGTATAAACATTAATATTTATTGTTTTAGAGGTTGTTATCTCATTCTTATCTCTTAAACATAAAAAATCAAAATTTTAGAGCTTTACTTTAAAAAATGTATAATATAAGAAACAAATGTCCCGAATTACAGCTCTCTATAAGCTCTCCTGATAAGTATGAATTGAATGTTTATTCTGTTAGGGTAGGAACTCATTTTCACTCCTTAATTGGGAGTAATTGAAATAAATTTTACAGTGTTAGCACCTTCTTGCGCTATTGATCACTATGCCGAATTTGGTCCTTGTCCATTAACCAGTCGAGGCTTGCATAACGAACACATATACATCCAAAGGAGATCTTTCATATAATATGTAAAAGATTTGATCATGCTTCATGTTGAAGAACTACAGTTTGTAGACAGAATAGGCTACTAATTACAACATTTTTTAATGCTTTTGATGATGAAATTGTGAGTACATTTACAAGGCATGTGCAAATGAAGCTCTACTGCACCCTGAATATTATTTTTAGTATATCACACTAAACTAATTACTAACTTGAAACATTTTTGTCAATATTTAGAAATAAGTTATATTTTTTTTTACCTACAAACACACTCTATAAATATTAATTTTTCCGTCCAAATTGAACTAAGTAGAGTCCCGATATTTTGAGTTGAATGGGACCAAGAGTACCTCGGATTGTGAAAAACTCGAATTACACGGAATATGTAGAGGTTTAAGATAAAACTGCTTTTTATAGTCCTCGTATCTCCGAAAAAATTTAAGTTTTATTAAATATACACTATTTTGCATTGAACACTGAGGTAAAAAAGTTATTTTATACACAGTAAAAAATGGAAACTTACTTATTAAAGAAATTATAAATAGTTTTTTGTTTAACTACGCTGCAACGTTTACGAGCTGCGATGTCACGCCAGGGAGATACGGCTGGGCCGGGAAAAATTTGTTTCGATGTTATTTTTGTATATACAGTAGAACTTGGATAATTTGATCCTTTGAACTTTATATTATATCAGTGGTTTTACATCGGTTTGTTTTAAATTATGGATAATTCGAAGTCAACTTCTTTAATTCGAAGTTTTTTTCACTAAAAATAAATCTTGTGCTGTGAAAGGGGTCGCTGGATAAATAGGTCACTGTCTGGTAGAACCCCTTTAGACATAGGGGGACTTACGTGTTTGTATACATATTGTAATTCCAGAAGCGGTACCGGTTTCCAAGAATTTTGCCTTCCGAGAATTCTCGATAGGTACCGATACTGTAGTTATTATATTGCAGGCATCTTAAAAAAATAAGCTTTTACATATTTTTTAAACCTATCAATCTATTCATGATGCCTTATGGGACCTACGTTTTTACAATAAATTAATAATAAAATATTACCTTTTATATCCGTCAAGTGATCCACTTATGTGAAAAAACACACTACCGCGGTTTCAGATGATATCACTCATCCATCATCAGGTGAAATTATCACTCCTAAGAGGTCGTCATTAACATTAAAAAATTGTCAGACATATAACAGCACAAATACAAAAACACACAAACAACGTACACATTTAACACAAATTGGAACACCCGTCCCATGTGGTCATCACAGATGCGGAGTCAGAACTAAGGTCAAGATCCCCTCCAATCATCGATGATAATCCCCACTCCTATATAAAGTCATTTGGTACTTTCATTGCAGTGTCAAATATTAAGTTGGAATTGAACAATAACTTGTCATTTAGGACATTATGCGGTTCCATTTTTACTGCCTTGTATATCTCAAATTCTTCATATACACTCATGTATTTACTTTTTTCACAAAATTTTAACACCTCCATGTTGGTTTGTAAGTCCGTGTATTTATGATCGTAGTCAATTAGGTGTGCAGCAAAATTAGATGTTATTGAAGTATGTTTAGATTTCGGCAAATGTTCCTTGAATCTCTTCCCAAATGAACGACCGGTTTGACCTATATAATATTTAGGACAGTCGTCACAATTCAATTTGTAAACTCCAGTACACTCAGCTAAGTTTTTGGTACAAACTTTATGTTGTAATTTAGTCTGTAATTTATTGTTCGTGGAGTAAGTTAAGGTGACGTTGTTTTTAGCTAATTCATTGTGTAAAGTATGATTCAAAAAATTGCCAAACTCTGTGGAGATAAACTTCTTCTTATTTGTTTCTTTGTTTAACAATGCAGGCATTATTATATTGTTTTTCTTCTTATTCCTGTGTTTACGTACAATACTATCAATTATGGAACTAGTATAACCGTTTGACACAGCTATGTGTTTTAATATTGACACCTCACTATCAAAGTCTTCTGCAGAAAGAGGAAGTGACAAAAGCCTATGTACAAAGCTGTGATATGCCGCTCTCTTGTGTTGAGTGGGATGATGGGAGTCATTATGTATAGTCTGGTCTGTGGTGGTTGGCTTCCTGTATATTTTAAATGAAAAGCTGTCTGAAATCCTAGAAATGGTTATATCCAAGTAATTTAAGCAGTTATTTGTTTCGATTTCAAGAGTGAATTTTAATTTAACATGTAATCCATTCAGGTAGTTGTTAAAAAGATTCAATTGTCTGCTATTGCCATTGAATAGAACAATAATGTCATCAACATACCTGTGGTAAGAGATTAACTTGCTATGGTATTTGTTCGTAGAGGAACATATGTGTTTGTTTTCCATGTGATTCAAAAAGACTTCTGCCATAATACATGATAAGGGCGAACCCATCGCAAGTCCATCATTCTGTATAAAAAACTCTCCATTAAACTGGAAATAGTTTTGTTTTAATATTTCAGTAATTAGCCTCATTAATTCATTAATAGCTGAGCCAGAAAGTTTGGAATTTTCTAATAAATTTTCATGTAAAATATTAATTGTTTCATTTATGGGAACATTTGTGTAAAGGTTGACAATGTCAAACGAAGCTAAAGTATGACTTTTCAAAACTTTCATATCTTTAATTTTTTCCACTAAATCTAAACTGTTCTTCAAACAATAGTTATTTTTAAATTTTATTTCCCTCCTGATTATACGGTCTATTTTTCTCGAAATTCTATAAGTAGGAGCTTTTGTAAAATTTACAAGTGGTCTTATTGGACAGTCTGTTTTGTGTATTTTAGGTAAGCCTTTTAAAGATGGGGCTTGTGGTTTAATGACCTTTGTGTATCTAATATCGCTATCCACAAAGGTTGTTATCGCTATCGCTTAGATAACAATACGGTACTATTTGATATCAATTTGTTTATACACTTGCTGTAGTTGACAGTGGGATCAGAGTTCAATTTCGTAATGCCATTAGTATCGATAAAATGTTTTACTTTGTCAATATATTCAGAATTCTTCATAATTATTATTGAATTCCCCTTATCTGCTTTTGCTATCTGAGCATCGTGTATCTCTAACTTCGACCTGATATCTGAGGCAATACGCAATTCATGTCTGGACTTTAAAGAAGATAAGGTTTTTAAAGAGTTGGGATGTTTGAATACTCTTTTGATTTTATTGTTCACTATTACTCTAGCCGAATTGCGTGTTTCAACATTGTCTAATGATTTCAATGTAGCTTCAGAGCGCAATATTTCCGAAACAATGTTCTTATTATTAATAGGATTAGGAAAGTTGTAATTAATTCCTTTGTTTAACAAGCTGATTTCTTTTTCCGAAAATACTATATTTGATTTATTAATGACTCTAGGATGAAACGTGTGATTACAAGAAATGACTTCACTCACTTGTTTGCGCATAAGACTATTGAGCTTATTACGGAGGGTATTTCTTTTTTGGTACAATAATATGCTGATTTGGTTTTCAATAAACTCATAAATACTAGAATATTGTGCTGGGTGTATGGACGAATATAATTCCAAATGTGCTTTATACAACTGTGCTTTATACGTTTTTACAGTACATGGTGAGTGGAGATACTTCCGTAGCTGCGCCTATTTGGGCGAGCCAGGTATCGGAGGAGACGAAAGATTCTGTCTGATGCGAACGGGAACGTACAATATATGGATGGAATACTGTACATGCAACAGTAAGGATGGATGTAATAATGCATCGTTAGCAAAGCTTTCACTGTTGTTGATAACAGCAATCTTAGTAGCGATTGCTTATATTAGGTGAAGTGATTAGATCTCTAAATGACTCATTTTGTGTAAGTTACTGCTTAATAAGCTAAGTAGCATTTCATAGGCTATGCACCTAGCGTTTTATAAACTGTTTTAATAAATTCCTAGTTTCTAGGCAACTTCTTAACAATGCCAGGTTAAAATTGAAGGTTATACAGGCTTGTTTCAGGAGTTAGTGCAGGAAGTAATAAGATACACTTTATATTTGTCTGAATTTTTTACAAAATATTTATAAATTCATACTTGATAAGAGTTATTTGTAAATAGATATGCTTTGGCTTGATTCAAATGTCAATCAAGAATAACAAAAATCAGCCAAGTTATTTCAAAATATATAACTGTTTAACCGTTTGACTTGTGTATGACCTCTGGTCAAGCCAATGCAAGTTTGATTTCAGATCTAATTTAAGGACTTACAATTTCTATTTAGAAGGCTACAGTTTGTTCGGTTGTATGCAAGAAACTTTATAGATTTTATACTTATAATTTTGTTTATATAAGGTGGTAACACTGCTATATATATATTTTTCTCTCTTTTTTTTGAGTCTTCTTGTATTTTCTCTAGTTTGTCAACATCAAATGGTGTCGCTCTTGCAAAATATTGTAAAATTGATTTTTTTATAAATTTAATTACTTTTTACATTAAATAAATATAGTGGATAGCAGACTGCCGCTTTGTTATATAAACCTGTAGGAAGCAATAAAAAAAAATGTATAAGTTGCACAATTTAATTAAAAATAGAAAATATTCAAATTTTGAAAATTAGATTTATTGTCTTACATTTAATGAAGATATTTTATAGTAATACTGTTGTTGCGACAATCTAGATAAATAGCCTAAATTATATTTACCCCGTGTATCTTAAGGTAACAAATACATCTCCTGCAGTAAGCCTATAAATAATTTCTCCTGAAACTCTGTTCTACAATACTATATTATTTTATAGAAACATTTATTTTTTAGGGTAATTTATATTAAATTGTAGTAAAAATATAATATATTGATAATATTTTTAGAATATTTACACATACATGTTTTTATTCACCAAATATTTATACTACAGAATCAAAAGCGTATAGAGTAGTGATTTAATCTTTTAATGCACGCAAGGAAAAAACCACTACTTTACTTCTTAATTTTTATGACTGAATAGTTGTAAGAAAGTATGAAATGAATGGAATATAAAAAGTGAATCTTACACAAATTTAATTGAACATTATTGTTAGCACGTAATTTTATAATGTCAATTACAGATGCCGCACAAGTTTGCAATCGCACATGTATTGTATATATATATATTTGAAATGCATCATATAAAAATAAATATAGGCCTACAAGTTTTTCAGATTTTGACTTTAAGTTGTGCATGGTATTGATAGTTAATATTAACTTTTATTTGATTTTAATTACAATTATTAAATTGATATTTTTTATTGTTGTAAATAACTTTTTAATATTTTACCCAGCTCGTTGATAAAGTTTAAAATAATAGTTTTCAATTGTATTAGAAATGTGAGGCTTCGATTGAGTGGAAAATAAATTATATTAGAAGGCAAACAGTTATATAACCCACAAATTAAGTTTAATCTCATTATGAGGGTATTTCATTTTGAATTCTGTTCTATAATAGGCCAAGTATTATGTCACATAGTTCTACTTGATTCAATTATTAGAGTTTAGAATGGAGCCATCTTCTACAGGCATGGCATAACGTGAGGTCGGTTCACATGCTGTTTAACCAAATTTATATGACTAGTAGTAGACTTCTGTGTGTGCAGAGTGAAAACGAGGACAAGTGAACCTGTCGCATCTGTACTCTGTGAATGCACTATCTTTTACTATTGGGGATATCTACTGTCTGTGCTAAACCTAAGGAAATGGTAGTTCATTACTCTTTGATGAACAGATTAGGGCAGGATAGGTTAGGTATATCTCTTTCAACTTCTTTATTTCCAGTGTTCACATCTGTCATTTATTCTCAAACCAACTCAGCCACATTTATCACAATTGGATGGAATTTGTTTCCTCAGAGTCAAAAGATATTTACTTAGCACATCGTTTTGTAACAATACTTACCGCTAAGCTTATGTCATTTCCATCTACCTCCTCCGCCATCACTTCTACAAAGAAAGTTCTTAACAATTAGAAAAGGGAAGCACTTTTAGAGATGAGTAATTAAGTACCAACGTGATATTTTGGATCAGGATCATATGAATAGTAGATGCGCTTAATTAGGTACAGTGTGTTAAAGCAAAAGGTACATTTCATGTCAGGTTTGATGGTCATAACTTGTTGGCCTAGAAGCTAAGAGTTTAGCCAGGGCCATTGAATTGCACTGAAACCCATATACATGTTCCTAGTTGTTTGCTTGGTACAGTCTTGGCTGAACTTATACTGGTTAGGTCCTGGTCACTACCAACACAGATCTACTGTGTTCCTTAGTTGGTTAATGTGTCATATTTTATGTTCTACAATTGGAACTGCCAACATAAGTTGCTTAGGTTTGGATCTAAGTTGTTGGTGTTGTTTCCATGCCATCTATGCATCTTGGTCTATAGCAGAATATACAACAAAAACATTATCTCTAAACTGTTCATGAAATGAATCACCAACCCCTTACAGCTTCTAATAATTTTGTCTGACCCACACATTCAACTCCACATTAATTTCAACAGTTTCACCTACAATCTATCACTCGCACCTTGTAACAATAGTACTTACCGGTACACTATAAGTCCTCCAATTTCAATAAGTTTCAGAATCGTTGCAAAGCTATGACAAAAATTATAAGTGCGTTAACATTTTTTAAATCAATAAAATTCTAGTTGTATTTTTTATTTTACTGAACAAAGTTTTTCGTCGTTTCTTAGCTTACTGACTCAAAAATATTTTATTCTTAACATTTTCTTACTATACAATATTTCTTTCATAACAAACCATACTATTTGGTGTTATGAGTTAGGTAGAGTATGTATTAACGTGTAATTTCTTCACCAAATATTTTTAGATCTTGTATAAAATGATTAAAGTGCCTATTATATTTTTCTCTCTGTTGTAATGGTTTCTTAGCCTCAATAGGTATATGAATAAAAGTCTAGCCATAAACTATTGCCTAACTCTGTGTGCCTAATCAATCTAAATTTCGAGTAAGTTTTTTTGCTTAAATAATAATTTTGATCCAGTACCAGATTTTTTACTGGTTTTGATTATACAGTAGAACCTCTTTAATCCGAACCCCTGTAATCCGAACGTCCACTAATCCAAACACCATAGGAGTGAAATTTAAAATAATAATTTGAATTTTTCTACTGTAGGCCTAATATTTTCCAAACAAAGTTTATCATAAATATACTGTGTGCCTACTATTTGAATTAAATAAAGAATGTTTTAAATTGCACAGTATTTCTCATTTTTCTGTAACACTTATAATCCATTTTAACTGTTAAGTTATGTGAAAAGCACAATATGTTCTGCAATCCGAACCATTCGATAGTCCGAACCCTCCCAGTTTTAATTAGTTCGGATTAAAGAGGTTCTACTGTAAATGTTTAATAGTATTCAACCTGTATCTTTACAATCTAACTAAATAAAAGTTTTTTCCTCTCAATCCATAAGCTCATATTAAAGTGCTCGGACGATTTTAATATTATTATTTCTAATAGCAATAATAGAATAAACTCTGTCATTTATTTATTTTAATGTTTATTAATAAAATAAAAATAGTGAACATGATATGCATTTTAGTAAAAACTATGTAACCTTGTTAGGCCGAATAATTACTAGGTCTGTTTACTTTATTTATAGTTTTTTTATTTCAAAATTTGTCCCTAATTATTTATACCTAAACTTTTTTTTAATATATTACAAAATTAGTTTTTGTTTTTTCTTATGCCTTCGTAAAATTATAACTATTTTATGATTTTTATAGTTTATAAGATAATATTGTACATTTTGGTATTTTAACCTGTTGGAGCAGCTTGTCAGTATTGTTTTTAAATTGCAAACAACTTTACATTCCAGAAATAATAGATCATTTGCTTATTAGCGTATTTCCATCTATTAGGAAAAATGAGCTATTGCAGAGGCCCTTATGGTAAGACCCAAGGTCGGGAGTAGCAAATGAGCACCGATCATGGTCCCCAGAACACATTTTGGGATGTCATTAAAAATCGTGTATATATGTGTTTGCATTCTAGCGGCCGCATTTTAAGTCCGATTTGGTTCAATTTTGGTACACATGTTGGTAGTCTACGTCGCTCGGACGAGTTTGTTAGCCAAAAAATCCAACAACCGGAAGCACATTTTTTGACCGGAAGTAATTATTTTTTAAGAATTTTCCTACAAGAATGAATTTTCTTTAGAGTGTTTCTACAAATATAAATTTAGGATGTTATTTTGCACATTTTGTTTTTTTACGCGACCTTATAGCTCGCTTGATTCCCCCAGAATTGATCAAAACGTAAAATAGCATACAAGTACCCGGTTTAAAGCCATTTATTTGATGGATTGTGTATTGAAGATACTCTCAATACGGGGGTTGGCATGTGAAGCTCGCAATGCTTTGTGTATTGAAAATACTCCCAATATGCGGAATGGCGTGCGAAACATTTCGCAGCTATTCAGCACAATCGTGAATACACCTATTTTCTAAATTGTTGGTTGAAACTCTAAAACATAGGCTTATAAACGTAATTTTGGAAATTTGCTCAACTCACGTCAGAGGTTCAGCTGCATGGTCGAATTATTTAATATGTACCGGTTCTTTTAAAAGTAAGTGACAATTTTAATTTACTACTATTGATAATTTTAAGTTTTCACTCCATTCATTCTATTTTCAAAAAGTGAAATTTAACACGAAACCTTAGTTTAATATGTTCCCATTCTGGAACACCTGGACCAGCCCTTTCTGTCCAGCATGCACTGCATCAACCAATTTATCAAGCCTGATTGCTGCTAATTCTTGAACAATTTTGATTTCTTCAGTTCTTTAATGGTGTTGGTTTTAAGCTATGAACTCTGTCATTCAGATGGCTCCAGAGCCAGAAGTCCATAGGTTTTAAATCAGGATACTCTGAGGCTGCACACTGTCTTCTAATTACAAAAACGCTTTAGCCTGATTGTAGTGTGAGGAGGCTCTCCATCTCACATGAACGTTATGTTCTCAAGACCTATAACTTTAAGCAGGGGCGTTGCAATGGGGCCAGAGGGAGGGAGTCATCCTAAAATAATTTGTATACAGGTAAATTTTCCAAAAAAAAAATCAATGGAAGATGAGAAATCCAGTCAAAATTGTTGGGAAATTTTGTCCCCCCCCCCCCCCCAATAATTTGATATAAGCAATGTACCTGTATCTAAGTAGCGTTTTCATGAGATAGAGGTGGATTTTGCTATTCTATTTTGAACATTTTGAATCCACACTGGACCATACTAATTATAAAAGCATAAATGTCCCAACACAGAGATAAACCAAAATTAACTGAGCTACAATCACTTTAAATAGACACTTACTTTTGAAAGATGTATTGTAGAATAGGCCTTCACATGCAATCACTTTAAATAGACACTTACTTTTGAAAGATCATGTATTTTAGAATAGGCCTACACATGTACATAATTTTATTTTTCTAATAATCTGTCATATATGTTTCCTATTTTTATATTGCTGTTTTGTTTGTAAAATGTTACCATGTTATGAATTGAATTTCATGGTAGTTTTGATAACTATCATTGAATAACTTTGCTGGATTGTTAATAGAAAACCAACATATTCAACCTTAAATTACTTTCAAGGAGAAATTGTATTGCCAGCTTTGTACACACCAATTAAGTGATAACATAAAGTTTAACCTATAACTCTAACCTAATCTTTCTCTTGTTATGGTCTATGCTCTTCGTGACATTGCAGAGGTCAAGATATTCATATATTCTTTCAAAATTTTTCATTATGTATATCTTTGCAGATACCTTTTTACATGCTTTTACTTAAACAAATTAACGATTCTAATATATATTTGTTTGTTTATTGTTATTATTTTTCCCAGTATCAAATTAAGTTTTAAATTATCCTAGATATGGTTAGTAAGGTAAGTTATTAATTAGGTTTAATAATTTTCAACATTTTAAGTTTCTTTGGCCTGTGTTCAAAAGCATGTGTTTTAATTCCAATTTCACTATTACTATCTTGTTATACTTTTGCATACAAAATATAAATAGTAACATATCAACAGATTCATAAATGTTCTATGAATATTGTTTAAAGTTTTGAGTTTTTGACATAATTGAAATAATGTATGTGTATTGCATTTCTTGTAAAGTGGGCAGAATAGTAATGTTTCACTCATATCATAAAATGGTATTTAAACTTTACTAAAAGGACATTATAGACATAATATACTAAATATATTTTTAACTTACAAATATAAGCACTTGTGTAGGTGACTTATATAAGTCACTTACATTATAGGTTGACTAAATTAACATCACATTTCCCGTCTTAAGCCTACTTTAGATGTTAGGAAAGAAAAAACATCACATTCAGACTAACCATAATCGTGGTGGCTTGTAGCTGTATTTGTTTGAGAGGCCCATGTTATTAGTTCTATCCTAATAGTATATAACAACCTAAATGTAAAGGAATAACGATGAGAAGTTTGCCATCCTCTTTCCATTCTTTCTCAGTGACTTCGATCAAACAGAACAGGCTAGTCGTAACTACCCAACTTTTGTTCAACTCATCGCTTCTGCCAGATCTGTAATAAATTGGAGTCAGCATGTACTTAAACACTTGTTTGTAGAAAATAAGGTTCACAAGTTTTTATTTGATGTCCTCAAAAGTCAAGAAATCTAATTTTCATGATACGATAGACACTCTTTATAGGTCGTTTGTTATTTGGCATTCTTTTACTTTTGTCAAGACAGTTTTCTACTCACTATTCAATGGTAGGGGAAGTGATATAGGGCCGGGGATTTGGTAAAATAAACAACCCTTCCAACTGCAAGAATTTATGCTCTTTCTGTCCATATACCAAACGAACTATAATACATTGTTGTCAACACAAAATAGTAGATCGCTGATTTTGTATGAAAGTATTAAAACATCCATGCGTTCTACAATAAACATCCGTGTTTTGTGAAAGAGTTACTTTTCTATTTACTGTTTTTAGTAAAACAATGGAAATTATTTTTTCTGTAATAATTACTTATCAGATTTGTTGACAAATTCATGATTTCGTTTTGACGTAATGTTGGTATTATTGGTGCATGTAGTTGACATTTTTTAGTTAAACCTTATTTTTACCGGATGTGATGTTAATTTGGTTGATCTGTAAAAAAAACACCAATCTTGATTAAAATATTTTGCTATCTTTACTAATTCAATTTAATGTTTTTAAACATCACCAATAAATTGTACATTTACCTTCCAGATAATTTTTTTACTGGATAATTTATTGTTATTACATTAAATTTAACATATATTTACTTTTTAAAACATCATTTTTTTACAAATAATAAAAAATTTCTCAGCAGTACTCTGTAAATCTGGATTAATTTAGGTTAAGAATCTCAGTTCATCATAATAATGAAACTGAAATAAAATAACTATTAAAATACTAATGTAGCAGAGAATGCTTGAATACCCTCTGTGGTCAGTTTACCCATTTGGTAATGACCTTCCCAGGCTCGATTGAGAGTGGATTTTTAAGCTTGAGAGAGAGGTCGAGACTTTCCCTAAAAACTTTGAGATAAGACGAGGGCAATCAAGAGTTTTACAAGTTAAAAAAAGGATTGGAAATTTTTGACATTCAAATTAAAGTTTTCAATTTATAATAAATTTGGCATGTGTTTAAGAATTTTAATTTAATGAATTATTGGCAATGAACAAGAAAAACATGTACCCAACGTTATAACTCAAAATATTCCATGTGGTTAATGGCTGAGGAATTCGCAGTAGGATATTTATCAAAGTGAATGATGAAACAAAAAAAAAAAAAAAACACCCAGTAATTTACCTTGTGGGAACATCTATGTATTTACGTTTATATCCACCATGTGGTGGTGCTTCTCCGTCCCCTTTCTTTCTTCTGCATATCTCAAAGTCAACACAGAATCTCTGTAATTTCACCTAACTTTATAGAAACTAATTATATATACAGTAGAGTCTGCTTTATCCGGCCTAATATGGCGGAGTACCAGGCCGGATACCATAAAAGCCGGATAATCCGGTATAGGGTTAAAATAAGTCAATAAACGTACATGAGAAAACTTTACAGTACTAATGTGATTTAAATTGGAATCATTCAATAAAACAACAAATAGATGGACCAAATCTTGGGGTTTATTATAGTAGATACAACCATTGTTACAAGTGTAACATATTTTAACTAGAGTACTGTACGTACAATATTGTATAAAACCCTCAAACAAATTGTGCATTAAAAATTATATAATAAACGGTACCAGGAACTGGCACGTACTTTCTCACAAACACATTTAAATTACTAAACAGATTCACTGTGACTTGTAAGGTGGAGTAGGAGAGTTTTTTTTATTAAAGTTGGAGATTAACTAACAAATATTATTATTATTATCTAGAGAGAAAACTATTCGATCGATTTCGAAAAATTTGCACCAAACACGTCAATTAGGTCTTTATAGAAGCACGTAAAAAGGTTTTGAAAAATTTTGAAAAACAACCCGCTTTATGGAAAAAAAAGCCCCCAAAATCAGTTATTATTATTATTCTTAGCTAAACGAGAATTTTTAGAAAGATGTGGGTTTTTGTATATGGTAGGGCACATTAAAGGCTACAAATAAGCCAAATTTTATCAAAATCGTTAGAGCCGTTTTTTTATAAAAAAATAATAACTGATTTTTTGGGGGGTTTTTGGCCAAAAAGGGGGTTGTTTTTCAAAATTGTTCAAAACCATTTTTCTTGCTTCTATACAGGCCTACTGGACATGTCTTGTGCAAATTTGGTTGAAATCGATCGAAAAGTTTTCTCTCTAGCTTTGTATACTTTTATTAAAGTTGGAGATTAATTAACTAATAAATATTATTATTATTATCTAGAGAGAAAACTATTAGATCGATTTCGAACAAATTTGCACCAAACACGTCAATTAGGTCTTCATAGATGTACATAAAAAGGTTTTGAAAATTTTTGAAAAACAACCCCCTTTATGGCCAAAAATCCCCAAAAATCAGTTATTATTATTATTATTATTAGCTAAACGAGAGTTTTTAGGAAGATGCGGGTTTTTGCATATGGTAGGGCACATTAAAGGCTACAAATAAGCCAAATTTTATCAAAATCGTTAGAGAAGTTATTTTATAAAAAAATAATAACTGATTTTTTGGGGTTTTTTTTGCCCAAAAAGAGGGTTGTTTTTCAAAATTGTTCAAAACCCTTTTTCGTGCATCTATACAGGCGTACTTTACATGTCTGGTGCAAATTTGGTTGAAATCGATCAAATAGTTTTCTCTCTAGCTTTGTATACTTTTATGAAAGTTGGAAATTAACTAATAAATATTATTATTATTATCTAGAGAGAAAACTATTCGATCGATTTCGAACAAATTTGCACCAAACACGTCAATTAGGTCTTCATAGATGCACATTAAAAGGTTTTGAAAAATTTTGAAAAACAACCCCCTTTATGGCCCAAAACCCCCAAAAATCAGTTATTATTATTATTATTAGCTAAACGAGAATTTTTAGAAAGATGCGGGTTTTTGCATATGGTAGGGCACATTAAAGGCTACAAATAAGCCAAATTTGATCAAAATCGTTAGAGCCGTTTTTTTATAAAAAAATAATAACTGATTTTTTGGGGGTTCTTTCACCAAAAAGGGGGTTGTTTTTCAAAACCCTTTTTCGTGCATCTATACAAGCGTACTGGACATGTCTGGTGTAAATTTCGTTGAAATCGATCGAATAGTTTTCTCTCTAGCTTTGTATACATACAGACAGACATTTTGTAAAAACCACTTTTTGGACTCAGAGGGTCCCAAAACGGATATTTCCACAAAAATCTCAACATCGATTTTTTTGCGATCACTATACTTTCTCTATGCTACTATTATAGTATAGTGAGAAAGTAAAAATGATAGAGCAAATTAAAATTTAATAAATTAATGAAGAATATGAAGTGAATTGATTAATTTTACTTTCTCCCCCTATACCATAGTATATGGAGAAAGTATTGTTTTCGTCAAAATTTTCGAGTTTGAGTTTTTGGTGGAAATATCCGTTTTGAGTCCCCCTGAACCTAAAAAAGTGGTTTTCGGAGTGATGTCTGTGTGTGTGTCTGTGTGGATGTTATCAGACCTAGAGCCTAAACCAGTCGTCCGATTTTGATGAAATTTGGTATGGAGGTACTAATCCACGGTATCTCCAGGCGTTTTTTCATTTTTGTGAATTTTTAATTTTTAAGGGTAATTTTCCCATAAAAACCCTTAAAATAACGGAAAAATCAACTTTTCTGAAAAACGGCTCTAACGATTTTGATTAAAATTTTAGAGTTTATTAGGGACCTATAGTACTATAAACTGTAAAATTTTAATCAAAATCGTTCGAGCCGTTTTTGAGAAAAGTTGGTTTTTCCATTATTTTATGGATTTTTATGGGAAAACAACTTTAATACAAAATCACCTCTCCTACCCCACCCTACAAGTCACCGTGACGTTTAATAATTTAAATATGTTTGTGAGAAAGTATGTGCCAGTTCCTGGTACCGTTTATTTTATAAATATCTTATGGTAAATTATTGAACTTAAATATAATTTTAAGGCTCACAACTTGTTAAAATGCATTTAACTAAAGATTTTACATTTGTTAATCGTCACAGCAATAAAATACCAGAATAACTTAGTGCTTTTTTTCTCAATAGAAATTTATTTTTCATTTAGAAAAAAAGTCTTTTATTGTTTTTGTTTTTCATATTCTGACCTCTTTTTTGCTGTTATATTCTTTGGATGCTGGGCCGGATAATCCGAGTGGTCGGATAAAACGAGGCCGGATAAACCGGACTTTACTGTATTTCTATGTAGGTAATTCTGAATAGAAATGTAAAATATTTGTGAACTTTATAAAGTTGCGGATAACATTATAGTTTAAGAAATTAATTAATGCGAGGGAATCGTGAAATACTGTAAGAATATTGTATAATAAATATGATCTTTTGATGGATGCCTTAATATAATAGAAAAATATGTTTCTAGAAATAAATTTATTATTTTTTACTCTTTTACTTATTTAATGTAGATGTTAAGTCAAATTTTACAAATTTTTATTAAATTGTTCTGATAATAAATGGTTTTAACAGAACTTGAAGTTCTATAGATGATATTTGTTATAACATTTATTAAATCATGTACAAAGAGAATCAATGCAGCCTTAATAATTTTTAAATCTTAAGAAATTATCATTCCAATGTTTTAGTTGTAAATGAGACTAGTTCAAAAAGTGTTAGCTTGATTTATTTTTTTTTAACAATCATTTTGAAGAAGTTTGTTTGGTAACAGCTCTTTTTGTCACCAACTGTTATCATATTTTCATTTTGTATGTATATGACAACAATAAACATCGCTTCTGTAATTCTAGAATTGCTTGTAATAATTTGTCATTCAAATTATTATTAAAAAAATACTTAGAACTTATAAGAATGCGTGTAATTTTAATTTTGCTTTACTAGTTGTATGTAAATTGTACTTTTACTTAAGCAAAACAAGATTCCGATCTACCCTTTTATTGAACAGTGTCTGTATAGTTGATTTGGCCTGTGTCTAAAGTGAAGCTCCATATAAGAGGTACTGACAAAAGGAACTGACTGATTCGTAAGTGGTGCAGACTGGCAACTGATACCCCTTACTACATTTAAATTTTGTATTTTGTCAGATAACTTGATTCCTGTTGCCATTATAGACAAAGTGTAAGAGTGAAAAATGAAGATCAGTCAATTTTCCATCAATCTACATATTTATTAATATTTTCCATTTCTTGTAAACCTAAATAATGAAGTCAAAAATGTGGAGTTTTTGATTAAAATTTACCCTTACCCTTTTTATCCCTTTTCTATCAACAGTAACATATATTGAACATAAATGTTACTTATTATAAGATTTCTACTCCAGCTGTGTTAAGGAAAACATGGCATTATTAACAAAAATTCCAAATATACCAGTGACATTATTGTTCCAAATATACATTAATATTTGTTTATTAAATATAATCGAGATCACAAGAAAGCGTAAAGAATGGAGTTTAACTTCAGATACTCGCCAAATGAACTGTTGTGCTGATTTCCACTAAAAGATTTATTTTATTGAGTAGTGAAATTCAAAAAAGAAAAGTTGAAAGTAAAATTTGTGGAAATAAACTGTTGTTTAGAATGTGATTCACTGTTGTAATTCACATACATGGTGTTTAGCCAAGGGTAAATGTCTTTAGAAACATCTGTAGTACTTCTGTTCAACTTGCCCAACTTCGTTATGGCTTTATAGTAGCCTGCATATGGGAGTAAATAAAATAATTTGACCAGTTCTAAACTAGCTAAACTCTTGATTAACAGTAGAATATAAGTTGGATACTTTTTGAAAAGTCTTATTCTTAACTCATAATAAATCCGTCCATGATCTTTTTAAATTTTCTTGTTTGTCGAGTTTATATATTTTTTTTAATAACTGTTGTGTGTCATATTTTGTAAGTTTTTATACCAAATGTTTGTCAGACATAGTATAATTTAAGTGTATAAATGTACAATTTTGTATTGAATAAACGCATATTGTTAATAAATGACTGCTTTAAATTTGTTTCCTCTGTATATACTTGAGTCTTGAATTGAAATCTTCATTGTAACGAAAGAACGGGTATGAGTTAGATTCCATGCTGTTTTTTTTTTCATTTTGAAGATTTAATCTCTCACCAAAACGACTCCATCCAGGATTCTTGTAATTGGTCTGATAGTTCTTCCCTTTCGAGACCTACCAAATTAATACCAGGTCTACTAACCCGGTTTATGGTCATAAACGAGCCTATATCGTCTTAGGTGTATGGAGTACAGTACAAGCGTTCATATCCAGTCAAATGTGCTTAGATGTTCAGCCCAGTGGCGTAACGTTTTTGCCACACCGGAAAAAAATCTACCAGGCTCCAGTTTATTGCACACATTTTTTTAACACAAACACGAACAATCATGGGCTGTCTTTATTTGGACAAATAAAATAACCTGTTTTGCTAAAAGAAGCCTTTACACTCACAATTCAATGTTGTCAGGCGTCTTTCTTTTTTCAATTTACACATTTCAAATAGCTTATATTTTACCATTATAAAATAAAATCTGCGCCACAGTACTTAATTTCAATTGTATTGATACAAGGAGAAATATATATACAAATCCAGTAAAGTAAAACTAAACAAAAATAGATGAAGTATAATAGAAATTAAAAACAACACTCGCACATGTACGTGGTTGGTGAATTGCCTTAATCACGGAAGCAAACTGAATAAATAATAAAGTACAACTTACATAATATAGTGTTTTAATTGTTTGATTGTAAAAAATTATTTATATTGTTGTCTTTTCTTCTCGCTTTATTTATGTAAACACTTCAATTACTTCATTCAAATCCAGAGTTCTAGCTCGTTCGTTTTCAATACTCAATAAGCTGAGGACACTCTTTTGGGTCATTGTGCTCCTTAAATAATTTTCAATTACCTTTAATTTAGAAAATGAACACCACAGTTACTGGTAAGCTCAAGAAGAGAAGTAAAGCTGGACACAAGTCCGGGAAGCTAGATGCGATTGAATAGTTTTCCCAAAAGAGGAGACTGTAACTATCGTATTGATGTCTTTTTTCTAAATCTAATTTTAGTGTCATTCTAAAAGAGTTGATTTGAAAACTAAGGTTGACACTCAAATCCTCTTTATAATTTTATTGTTGACCAGGGCTTTCACTTTCTTAGACAATTCTAGATCGGTTGCCTTCAATAAAAATGTTGGGAAAGAAATGAGATTTCTGTCATAGCTTCAAAACTAATGTTAACTGGGAAATCACTGTGTCCAGAGTTGCATAAAAAACAGATACTTACAAATATTTTTTGCTCACTGTCAACCTCTCATCTTGACAAAGTTCATCAAAATGCTTCTTTAATTTCTTATTTCTCAAAAATAAAAAATCTTCTGTTGCAACAGTAAATTTTAATATAAACAACATTTTTATTATTATTTTTTTTTATTTACAAAGATAAGACATAGTTGCAAAGTAAAACTATAAAATATTGTTGTAGTTTTAAATTTGTATTTTTATAAATTATAACCGTTGGGCCCACTCGATCCAGGGCCTTCGGGGGTGTATGTTACGCCACTGGTTCAGCCATAAATCACAGGCCAAATGGATATTAAGGTATAAGGTAAGCCTAACCCTTGGTATTCCAGCTGTTTTTCTGCTAGTAATATGAACTTCCTACAATTAAATAACTTTTTATAAATATCCTCTATCTTTTTAATGTAAACTGTATCTAATAAAATGTAAAAGGCCGAACACCTCTTCTCCCTTTATTGCAGTCATTCACTAAGCTCTTCCTCTGTAGTAAAGCGAAACAGGTGTAGTTAAATTAAAAATACACTAATTACAATACAGAATGTAATGTAAACTACTTTACTATGTAGCCTAGCCTTTCTTTTTTAATAACACAAAACAAGATGACACATGTCTCACGCTACACTTCAACTCAATAAATTAGTGCTTTACTACAGAGCCCATAAATATAAACTGTTAATTACGTAATTTAGTTTTTCTACAACATTTAAGTTATACATATCCTGAATTAACCGTGTTGTCCTAAACTTTGTTTAACTCCCAATTTGCAATTTATTGCACTACATCCAGCAGTATTTAAACAATTGTTTATGGTTTTAATTGCCCTATAAATGTGGTACTTCATTCTGCTGCACTCTGTATATATCATTTTCTGAAATGACATTGATTTGGATATGTCCTAACCACAAATATATATATTTCTAATATATTATTTAATTTGACTGAACAAAGATACCTTTAAAAATGTAAACAGATTTTTATACTGATAAAAAATAAAACTCAGGGTCTAGGATGGTTAAAGTAAATGAAATCGATATACTTAACGAATCGCCCATATTTTGGGAAATTTTAACAGATAAGCATTGCCCAAAATACTATTTACTAAACTAAATCATGTACAGGTTTTTGTTGTAGGTACATATTATAACAGTACATTTTCTGTATATATAAGTGAAAGATCTTACCTAAAACTTTGCGAGTGGAGCAAGCAGAGGGGTTGGAGTACATGCATTATCTCCCTTAGTAGTAATAAACTAATACAAAGTATGTATTTACATTAAATGGACTTTTTGACCATTCTGTACGTGCTAACAAATGTTTAATTACAAAGCTAACGCTAATTACAGACGGGCTTAATAATTTGACCTGTTTTAATATAATTAATTAATGATAATTATAAACAAAGTACCTAATTAATTATTATTATTTTCATGTTGCTCATGTGAGATAATTATGCTAGTTTGTTTATTGTAATATCAGCTAACAGTATATAATTTATTTATAATGTATTTAGATAATTAGAATATTTGCATACAATCATTGTATTTGGATAACCTAATAGAACTCCGATCCAATGCAATATTTTGTTCCACTGGAAATTCGACTTTTTTGGCGCTATCTATTGGGGAAACGATGGAAGCTGCTTGAAACACCAATGCTACCAATGATTTCTCCCTAGCGCTACCTCTCGGCGCGATCATGTACTATTTTCGCGACAACCTTTTTTCCGGCACACAGCCCCCGTATGGATACAAGATCTATTTATTATTCATGATCTATGATGCAATGTTATTAAATAATATTAAATTTGAAATTCTGTTTGAATTTTAGGTTATGTCAGATGTGTTTACATTAACATTTATTTTGTAATGTTTCTTTACACATTTTCTTAAGGTGAAATTTTTATTAGACTATAAATTTTAATAATAAAAAATACTATGGGAGTCACCTGTCAAACCCCTTGCCGGTAACGGAAAATTTTTATGTTTTAATTGTTCCTTTATCTTAAATAATTCCTGAGATAAAACAAATTGAAATTTAACATGGTTTTCTCTTGAGAAAATAGGGTTTTAACTTTATCTCCTTTCTTGGGTAACTTATTTTAATGTGTTAGTGCCCATTCGATTTGGTATCTGGGACTGAATATTTACATATTCAAATAAATCCCAACATAAAGTAATTTGAAGTTAAAATATTTTGATTTATAATCTAGATAAGATAATATGAAATATATTATTAACATATTTCCTGTAAATCTAAGGCATAATTTTACTAGAACTAGTATTGACTCTAGACTACTAGACTAAAATATGGTAAGCTTCATCTATACATTGATGTCCTCAGATATATCTACATTCTAAATTTATTGAAATAGCCAGTTAAGTTAAGCATATGACATATAATATCAAACAAATTTGCTTACTGGCTGAAGAGCATGACTTAAAAAATCAAAGACAGCTACTCGACTGATGAACACAACATACCGGTACTTGAACAATCTCCCAATATTTTACACTGAAGGTGAATTATTGGAATGTTGCAGCAGCTTTGGACTGACAATTAATGGCAGATTAAATTGGGCAGAATTTGTATGTGAGACGACATGTAATAAAGAGTTTGCAGGGATTCAGTCAAATAATTAAGTATGCCATACTTTTCTGACTGTAACACTGTAATCAGTTACATGGCTGTGAAATTGGTTAATAAATGTTCTCAAAATTATTGTATGATTTATTTTGTATTTATAAAACAAGATTATGTTAGTCCATATTGTAAATAATTATATCTTTTTAAACTTGATGAATTTAGATCTTTTCATATTTTAACTACATTTCATGCTGACTTCCTTGGCAATTAAGTTTGTTTTTCCTAAGATATAAGTTCAAAAAGAGATTGACAATGAATGCTAATCATTCCGAAGCTCAGAACTGTGATTTATAATAAATCTTTTACATTAACGGCATGTCGCTTGTGCAACTTATTACCAGATCCCTTTAAAATGATTAATAGTAGGGCTCAAAAATTGTTAAAGCTGCATTAATTGTATGGAATCGGGGTGTGTAAGAAAGGAATTTATTTAAATTGTATGATGTAAGAATGTGAGCTTGATTTTACTTTCTCACTATACTATAGTATAGAGAAAGTATAGTGATCGCAAAAAAAATCGATGTTGAGATTTTTGTGGAAATATCTGTTTTGGAACCCCCTGAGTCCAAAAAAGTGGTTTTTACAAAATGTCTGTCTGTATGTCTGTATGTATGTCTGTATGTAGACAAAGCTAGAGAGAAAACTATTCGATCGATTTCAACCAAATTTGCACCAGACATGTCCAGTACGCCTGTATAGATGCACGAAAAAGGGTATTGAACAATTTTGAAAAACAATCCCCTTTTTGGCCAAAAACCCCCCAAAAAATCAGTTATTTTTTTTTATAAAAAAACGGCTCTAACGATTTTGATAAAATTTGGCTTATTTGTAGCTTTTAATGTGCCCTACCATATACAAAAACCCGCATCTTTCTAAAAATTCTCGTTTAGCTAATAATAATAATAATAACTGATTTTTGGGGGTTTTTTGGCCATAAAGAGGGTTGTTTTTCAAAATTTTTCAAAACCTTTTTACGTGCATCTATAAAGACCTAATTGACGTGTTTGGTGCAAATTTGTTCGAAATCGATCGAATAGTTTTCTCTCTAGATAATAATAACAATATTTATTAGTTAATCGCCTACTTTAATAAAAGTATACAAAGCTAGAGAGAAAACTATTCGATCGATTTCAACCAAATTTGCACCAGACATGTCCAGTAGACCTGTATAGATGCACGAAAAAAGGTTTTGAAAATTTTTGAAAAACAACCCCCTTTTTGGCCAAAAAACCCCCAAAAATCAGTTATTATTTTTTTATAAAAAAACGGCTCTAACGATTTTCATAAAATTTGGCTTATTTGTAGCCTTTAATGTGCCCTACCATATAAAAAAACCTGCATCTTTCTAAAAATTCTAATTTAGCTAATAATAATAATAATAACTGATTTTTGGGGGTTTTTTGGCCATAAAGCGGGTTGTTTAAAAAATTTAAAAACCTTTTTACGTGCATCTATAAAGACCTAATTGACGTGTTTGGTGCAAATTTTTTCGAAATCGATCGAATAGTTTTCTCTCTAGATAATAATAATAATAATATTTATTAGTTAATCTCCAACTTCAATAAAAAAACTCTCCTACTCCACCCTACAAGTCACAGTGAATCTGTTTAGTAATCTAACTGTATTTGTGAGAAAGTATGTGCCAGTTCCTGGTACCGTTTATTTGTTTATAAGTAGTTATTATTTTTCTATTTTTTTCTTATTTTTTTGTCAGGAATCTTTGTTTGCCTACAACTCACTAAAATTTCATTTTAATCGGATGAATAGTATAAGGAAAGCATAGAAGATGAACAAACAAATATTCATTTTTATACTCACTCGTTTACAATATTTATTCAAAAATTCCATTGAATTAAACACAGAAAACCATAAACTTTGAGAATTATTCAATAATGCATGAGTTATAATACAGTATTATATTAATATTATGTATTTCAATAAGTATATTTAATGTTACTATAATATAGAGAAAGTATAGTGATCGCAAAAAAAATCGATGTTGAGATTTTTGTGGAAATATCCGTTTTGGGACCCCCTGAGTCCAAAAAAGTGTTTTTTACAAAATGTCTGTCTGTATGTATACAAAGCTAGAGCGAAAACTATTCGATCGATTTCAAACAAATTTGCACAAGACATGTCAAGTAGGCCTGTATAGATGCACGGTGTTGAAAAATTTTGAAAAACAACCCCCATTTTGGCAAAAAACCCCCCAAAAAATCAGTTATTATTTTTTTATAAAATAACGGCTCTAACGATTTTGATAAAATTTGGGCTATTTGTAGCCTTTAATGTACCCTACCATATGCAAAAAACCGCATCTTTCTAAAAATTCTCGTTTAGATAATAATAATAATAACTGATTTTATGGGGTTTTTTCGCCATAAAGGGGGTTGTTTTTCAAAACCTTTTTTTGTGCATCTATAAAGGCCTAATTGACGTGTTTGGTGCAAATTTGTTCGAAATTGATCGAATAGTTTTATCTCTAGCTAATAATAATAATATTTATTAGTTAATCTCCTAGTTTAAAATCACCTCTCCTATCCTACAATAATGAAGTCACTGTGAATCTGTTTAATAATTTAAATGTGTTTGTGAGAAAGTATGTGCCAGTTTCTGGTACCGTTTATTTTGAGTGTTATTTAATCTAAAAACTATTTTAAGAAATAAAATTTTTTTTTAATTTTATATTAGGATTTTTTTAAATTTTCTTTAATATTTAATTTTTTTAGTTTTAACATACCGTAGTTAAATTACTTTGTATTTTGTTTTAGGTTTAAGTTAAGTGAATAATATCTATAAATGTTAATTGTGTATGGGTTAATGTGGGTGGGGAGGGGAGATATAATTTTAATGTCCTAACTTCTCCCTAAATAAAGACTTCAAATCAATCACCCTATATGAAAATATATAAGTAACACTTTTTGTGTTTGTTAAGGCTCTTCTTTACCTTGAAGAAAACTCCCGAGTATACAGTATGATTTCAATACAAAAGGTCTGACTGAAGCTGCAAAATCGTTGAAACATGCATTCGTAATAACGTGTTTCGGATTCTATTTATAAATTAATAATCTGGGAAACTACTGTAAGTTATAAAGAAGGCTTTATATTTTTTACGTGTTAGCTTAAAATATGAAAATTATTGCTTAAAACTCCCAAAAATGCGTTAAAAATAATCGATTTTTACTCAGTTAAACTGTTGATTAAAAGGAGTTGCCGTCGATTTCTTTCAATTATGAGATATAAGACAAAAGCACAAAGCCTTTAAGAACAGTTTAAGATGTTTCACAACTTTTTAGGTTGAAAAACAGCATCCGAAACACGTTAGTACGAAGTGCATATTTTTGCTGTTTTACGCAAGGTATAGATGACCCTAATTTTTAATTTTAATAAAACTTTCATTATTAAAAGACCTAATAATAAGTTGTAACACATGACATATTGTTATGTTTGCGTATGCATATCATTTTTCGAGGCTGTAACAAAAATTTAATAATCAGTAATTTGATCTGCATGAAACATGATCCAACACTGCTACTTTGAATCATGTCGAAGATTTTTTTTAATTACCGTACTATTTTAAGGCGAAAAACCTTAGTGGTTATCATCACCTGGAAGTTGAAGAGCATTTATTTAATACATTTAATGTATCCGCATTTATGCATTTAATGTACATACACTACTGAAACAATAATCAAACAATAACAACTTGTTACAGAGCTGTAAAAGGGCCCTGTTTCATAACAATGAATAAAACTAATTGAAACTAAATAACATGGTAATAATCTAAACATGGCATTTATGATAAGTAAAATATGTAATTGGGATAAAACAACAAGTTTTTTTAAATGTTTCCTAATCCAATCACATCCAAATGATGGAGAAATGCTATCACCATATTAATGGTCTGGGTGACCATCACCCAGCATACTCCAAATGCAATTGTGCTGGGAGTATCTCTTACAAACAAGTTTTAATTTTTCACACTCTAAAAGATGGTGTTTGATAGAAAGAAGATTAAGGTAGAAAGGACAACAAAGATGAAATGCTGTAAAAAATAATAACAGACATCGGACATACTCCTGAATGAAAACAATTTCTCCAACAAGGAAGCCTTCTAGACAAGAATGATTAATTGGAAGAATAAAATGAACTAATTGGTCCTGCCCTTTGTCCAGTCTGTTCTGGGCATTTCTTCTTCCTGTCTAGGTTAATTAACTTCACAATGGTTTGTTAAGAAATTTGAAGCAGAACCATCTTCTGCCTATTATAAGCAATGTCCACTTAAGTATGCTTAATTGGTGATTAAACGTGTGAGGTCCTTTTAAGTGCCAGCTGGACTGGCCCTGTGAATAAAAACTAAAGATATGCTTAAGTATAATATATTTAAGTATTTGCTAGTTATTCAATGAATAAAAACATTAAGCAAATGCTTATCTTTTAGCATATTCTACAGAGGTTAGTAGCGGTTCTTTAAAGATCAATCATTTGCTTAACCTAATTTGCTTTGTTTTTAATTAATACAGTTTAGGAGTTACTAGCAACTTAAGATCGTTTGATGTTGCTTTAGCCCATTCTTGAAGGCTAGAAAAAGGAGCAGTTATGGAAACTTACACTTATGAATTTAGAAAAATTTAAGACAACAACACTTACTTCACTCGGATCGGATAATTATTTTCTGAGATATCCAGTTTTTGGACAGATGATAAATTAATAAAGTCGAGAATCGTAGGTTCAGTTTGCACGAGTGTACTTTTAACGTTTAGCCTCAAGGAATGATGGATTGTTACTGGCACAATCTTTTAACGTTTTATTTAAAACGAGACCAAGATGAAGGCACTATGTGTATGTGTAGCCGAGTGATTGAAGTTTGAAATGACTTAAACAGAAACTGTCGCTTATTTGGCCACAACTGCATTCTAACACCTAACATCAAATTTAAAGACTTTCCATGTAATATACTTTATCGCTTTTCCGAAATTGATTTTTTCACCAAGTAAAAATTGTTAGAGTAAAATATTATCTTTTTAGGGAATGTATTTGCTTTTTTCAATCCCTGCAAATGGGAACCGGTCCGAATATAATTTTCTACACAAGCGACAAGGTTTGGTCACCTGCTTCAACCACCACAAATATGAATTGTTCTTTGCTCTTATTAGGACCTTTAAAATTGTTTGTTTGTTCTTTTATAGTAAGTACATTCTAATTAATAAACTAAGTTGAAATTAGACAGACTAAATAGCCCCACAAGGGACACCCACTAAGAGGGGTATGCAGTCCTAAATCAAACATACATATTTACTACACACAATACCTAAATAAAATATATATTACCCACTCGTCACTTCATTGAATAATTTTTTAAACATTTTTATGTTTATTTCAAGGTTATTTTTTATTGAAGGTTAGTGCAATGTTTTTTTTTTTTTTTAAATGTCACCTTAATATTGTCACCACAGTTTTTACTCACTATGTAACTTGACTCCTCTTTATGATCATGTTATGAAATTTACAACTTAGATTGAGGAACTATAGGATGTTACGTGTGGAATTTGATGGATTTGACTGTTCAAAAGATTCAGGAGTTCAAAAAGTTGAAATTTTACCACTGGTTCATCAATATTACGAAACACTTCCTGTGTAGTTGGAGACTTGAAATTTGGTATAATGGTAGGATTTTGGCATTAATCATACAAATTTCAAAACCTAAACTTTCTATTCAAACTTATACCAGTTTTTTTATGGAGGAGGTTTGTATGCTTGGAACGGCAGTTGCGGATTTAATTTAAGGGGGGGGGGAGGGGAGCGCCCCTCTTGGCAAGATGAAGTGTGCACATTTATACAGTAATCTTCCACTAAATAAATTATGGCATAAATATTTTGATTTTTGATATTATTTATAAATATATATATTTATAAATATTTATTTATAAATATATCTATATAAATTTATAAATATTTATTTATATTTATAAATATTATATATATATAAATATTTCTCATTTTGATTTTATAAATACAATCAGACATAATGTTTTTATAAATTCAAATAAAACAACTCTTCGTTTGTTGAAAACATACTTAAGATCTAGATTGATGAGAAACGGCTTAATGGACTTGCCTTGATGTTCATACACCGAGATGTTCGTCTAGACCACGAACAAGTTATTGACAGATTTGCAAAGCTTATCTTGTAAATATTGTCTATGTTTAACAGTTGTAATAAATAAATATTAATAATTAATTGAAAAAGGTTTACCTATTTTTATTATGATACCTAACGTGTTCACTAATTTAATGTAATTGATTACATTTTTGTAGGTCTATTGACCATTGACCATAACCCGAAACAACTTTTATATGACATTTAGGCTATTTTATAAAGAAATTCTATTACTTCCGTATGTTATTATTTTCCTAATAATATTGACAATAATTTTAATTTTTTTAAATTAATTCTTTCTATTAGATTGCGTGTTTTTATTTCAAAATTCGCTCATCTCACGTTAATTTGATTTTTTTTATAATTTCCATTGGCAAAATGCATAATGTTGTTAAAAAATGTTATAGTTTTAGTCACTTGTGTATGAAACAACATTGCAGTTTAGAGCACAGATTTTCACTTTTTGACTCCTAATTATTCAAAATTTTCCGAATCCCCAGACCCCAGAAGTATCCCCCCCCCAAGTTCTTCCCCCCCCCCCCCCCCGCCAAATATAGCCTTAAATCCGCCCCTGTGGAACGGGCCTACTATTATACTGAAAGTTTACTTAAGTTCTGATCATGTTGAAGTATTACTTTGCATAGTTAAGTACCAACAGTGGTCAGTACCAAGTGTTAAAAAGTTCGGGAAATGTGGTTTGTTTTAAATTTTTTTGATTGTTGAATTGGTTTGCTTTAGAATCATTTCCAGACCAATAAACTCACAAAGATTTTCTTGTTTTCACCTTGGAAAGTTGTTTGTCTTCTTAAATCATTATCTATATTCCTTTTAATTTTAAACTGCCTTCAATTTTATATTGTTGAATTGGTTCTTTCTTAGGAATCTAATTAAGGAGAAACGTGTTGAATTGAAAAAAGAATACTTTTGGGAGGAAAAACGATTTTGATAGTTAAATCAGTTTAGGCTTTCAATTAGGTAGATGCTGGTTTAGCCTGGAAGAAGATGTAACACTTTAAAGACCTGCTTTGCTGGCCAAAGGACTTGGGCATATTTTTTATCTCACTACTTTCATGGGCTGAAACTATTAATAGGGACTTAGCCTTTGTTTCCACATTTATGTTTTGTGTACAATTCCACGGTCACTTGAGGACAGAACAGTTTGAATATAGATTACAACACACTTTAATTAATAAAAATTTAATAACATAGATTACATTCTATACGGAATAATGTTACACATTAATACAGTATTAAAAATCTAACTTATTCTGTACAAATTATATTTACAGTTTGGACGGATTTCTGATAAAACTTGCAAACAAATACAAGGAAAATTAAAATGTACAAGATACTAACAAGTTATGTTAAAATTAAAACTTTACATTACAAAAACTATAATATACAAAAAATATAAACTAAAAGTAAAATTTATGAATATATCATACTATTACTAAACTATATATTATGATTATTTTGAAAACTTGGCAAGTGAGTTTGACTTTTTTTAAATGTAAATAATTATATAAAAAATATTTTCCTTTTTGACTCTTGGATTAATGGGCAAGCCGTTGTGGATATGCCAAATAAGAAGATATAACTTTAAAAATGGCTGAAATAATTTAAAGTTTCACAAAAGTAAAAGTTACAAGTTTGGACAACCGACAACATGTACATTTTTACAAGTAAAGTGAAATTTAGTTCCACAAAAGTGAAGTGTTTACTTATAAATTCTACTGTAAAACAAATATTGTTACAAAAAAAAAAAAAGTTTGTAATCTCCTAATTTTGTTGTTCTAGACCAATAAACATTAATTATCAAATTTAATGTTCTCATCTGCAAATTCAATTAAAATTCAGGTTTTCTTCAAAACTTCAGTTAAATAATTAATATGGGTTAAGCCAACACTTGGATTGTGAAACATTAATTTTATCTTTAGTAACATATTTAAAAAAAATGAAGATAGTAATATAATTTTCTTTCCTTTAATTTCTCTAAGATCAATGTCCTGACTTTGAATTTAAAGTATGTTTTAAAATCTAATTGAAAATGTTATGTCAAAAATTCACTAAAATCTTCTTTAGTAGATTTGTACTAGCAATCAGCTGATAATCATTCTCAATGTACAGGCCTACTTACTTTTACTACAGATCTGTAAACCTGTAAAATTGTACTTTTTGCTTACACATTTTCTAATTGTTTATGAAAAACACTATATAAAAGGTTGAAGTAGTTATCTGAAGTCATGTAAAGTTTCCATGGAATTTTTAATAAAAACTAAATTGAAATTGTTCATGAACATGTAAGCTATAATTTGTTAATGATAAAATGTCAAATTTTTATTTTTATTAAAGATATTTACTTATAAACAGGATGAAAAACAATAAGATTTTTGTTAAATTATGCGGAAATAGGAACATTGTAGGGACATTGAAGCTATGACAGTTTTCTGTAAAATTTTCTGTTGTATGGACAAAATAAAACAAGACCGCCATTACAAAGATCTTTAGTGCTTAAAAGCAATATTCCATTCTAGGGAAACGTTTTTAGAATTTTGAAGAAAAATTGGTTACAAAAATGGTAAACAGGATGAAGAATATGAATTACTTAAAAATCACCATTAAAAAGGCCATCATTAAAAATCACCATTAAGTGATATTCTAGTCCCGAGCAACCGTGCATTTACTTGAGTGGTGTAGCATACCTTTCAGGGCCGTCGACATTGGGGGCAAGTGCTCATGGGTCTGGATCTTTAAAGGGCACCGGCTCAAAATTTTGATTACTTAAATTTTAATTAAAGAGGAAGTTTGTATTACTTTGTTTACACAATAAGTACTCCTGAAGTACCAATTTATGAAAAAAGTGTTAATTTGGATAAGTGAAATGAGAGTTTGCCTGTGACATCTGACATATTGTGAGGACTGTGGAATAACAAAGGAAGTGGAGGGACTGTAGGAGTGACAGTTCAAACAAAGTTCAAGGTCAAAAAATATGAATTTTTCAATAGATCAACATTTTGATTTAACAGCATCAGCAAGTGAGTAATTTTTTTAAAGTGAATAAGTTATGATTTATTTTCACGTACCAGTAACCATTAAGGCTTGCAAAAACTATACCTGTAATTCAAAAACTTCTCAATTCCTAAAAAAAACTTATTAGTTGTGAAGAAAAATTAGCATAAAAATAACTCATAAAATAATTTTAAACCAAACATTTTTGGGCTTTTTGGCAGCACTGAATTGTTTACAATCAATAAAAATATAGTAATAATAATAGATGGCAGTAACATCTTTGATAGGATTAGTTGATGAAACTGAAATTCTATCAAAATATTCCTGAGTGTGCCCTATCATGTAGTACGTACAAAATGCATCTTACCATATCAAAAGAGCTGTTAAATCAAACATATAAAAGACTACTTGTCTTGTATTGAAATTGTACTCAATATATATTTTATAATCAACGGTTTTTAAAAGGGCATAGTTGCTATGAGAAGGGCTTAAAAATCACCATTTTACTTTTAATTTAAAAAAAAGTTAGAGCCCACCCAGATCCCCCGCTACCCTGGACCCCGTGGTAGGGGCCCGGACATCATCTTAACGGCTCTGATACACTTAATAGACATAGACACTAGTTTTAAATACAGATTTAGGTTTTCTCCTGGACACCCACAAATGATTCATAATATTTTACAATACATTTTGGTTTATAATGTTAAATTACTGAAGACATACTCTGTAGACGTTGCTTAAATTCTCCCACGATGTTCTGCCTAGCCTTCTGATGGAATCTTTACATATACTTGCCCAAAGAGCGCAGGACGATAGCCCCCAAAGGTAGTAAGGCCGCTGAAGTAATCCTAAGGTCCGTGGCAGAGTTGCACGCGTCATGGGTGCAAACGCTGCAATATTCCATCTTGTTGTCATAGGAGGACGTTGGCTCGCGGCAGGTACCATCACGTGACTCTTCGTTCATCCATGTGCAAGCTCGTACAATTACAATTCCGTTGTGAGCTGTCAACAGAAAGTGGTATAAGTCAAGTACAGTACAAGGGTGTCAAGTAATAGACTTTTAGATTAAAGAACAAAAATCTTTAAGATTATTAAAGATTTGTAATAATCATTACACGTTGTAGCACTCAGATAACGCAAGCAAAAACTTAAGAAAAGGTAATAACAGTAAAATCGTCACTGCAGTTTCTTTATTGTAAAATGAAATACAGATATTTAAGTTTTTAAACAATCTAAAGACCCAAAAGGGAAGAGCGAAGAGGTAACTTTTTGGAAAAAAACTAGGGTTCGCTATTATGATTACCATCATCTTCAACTACCAACAGCACTCTGTTAATCTATATAACGACTACCTAACAACTAACTATGTTAGGTCTTTAACAAATAAAGTGTAAAATTTTAACTCAGTCGGTTAAGCCGTTCTAGAGGTACCGTATACATTATTTAGTAAAAAAACAAAATGGAGGATAGCTGGTAAAAAAAAGTCTTTCTTTGTTTATCTGAATATAAATTTTGTTATTATTTTACAGTATCCTTTTTTGTGAATTACTAACTCATGTCTTGCTTTCGACATATTTTTAGTTAAATAATAATTGGCATTTTTTAGGCTGAATGCACTCTCTTGATTTTAAGATCTTAGTTGATCGAGAGCGGCGCAAAGTTTTGAAATATTTAAATCACGAAAACAACATTTTTAGACACCCAACGCAACGAATTTTGAAACAACCTAAATTCACGTAATTTTTATAACAGTAAAACTAATGCAAAAAACATGAAAATATAAGGAATAAATGTTTAGGAATAAATGTTGGAATATGCGTTACCAATATGCGCTAATCAATTCATTTACGTATGTTACAAAAAGTCGCGCTGTGCCATGGCGCGTGAAAAGCGTCAAACACGTCCCAATATGTGTAGGCAACATATTTATTTAGGCCTACGTATAAAAGATAATTTAAAACTGCCATTTATTAATTGGAATGTAGTTATAAATTTAAACTTAAATGAAATTTACAAAGAAAAATCGAGTTCTGGATTTTTTAAGAAAATCTGCCATTAACTTCTGCCTATCTATATGTTTTAACTAAAGTTGTGCTGAGCCATTGCTCTATAAGTCCCGCCAATATTGGGTAATATTTGAAAGTCGTACAAGATATTTGGTGACACTTGTAGTAAAGTTATCAAGCGTTGTGTTGGTTTACCTACTTTTGAAACTTTAAGTAGTCCATACTTTTGATTAGAATTATATACATCAATTCGTAATGATCTGAACATAATAAATAATTCAATTATTATTATGTAGTACGTTTGTTATGTTTCACGTGAAACAAAAAATATTTTATGACCGGAGGGCGGGGGGGGTAAAAAGAATTAAAGGGTTGAAGGAAATTGCCCAACATTCTTTCCATGTGCGGCATATATTCAGAATGGGAAATATTCGTTCAGTTGATACAATACTCCTCCCTGTTGATATTATTGACGACGAGCTTTTTTTTATAAAGAAAAAGAGTAGTGCTGTCAACCTTAAGCACATTGCCACTTTTAACGTCAAAACTGTGAGTCTACAACAATGATTTAACTATATAAATGTCAGGAGATTAAAAAGAAAAAGGAAACAAATATTTAAAATGCATCCAAGAAACATCAGTTTCATAAAAATAGCGATAGGCCATCTCAGTGGCGTAACTACACTGATTGGCGCCCCCCGCAGGTGCAAGAATGGCGCCCCTCAAAAAAAAAAAAAAACCAAGTCGGAATTACCTAGTAGTAATTAAATATTATTTTTACTCTAAATTGAATTGAAATGAAAGTGAATTCTTTTAAGTATAGGACATTCTTTACATAACCAAACTATCTGTTCGTAGCATTGTAATTAAAAATATGCCAATACTATGAAGAATCACACTCAAAATAACAAGCAAGCTTTAAGTTTAAACTAATTTAACATCTTTAAAAGAGAAAGAAAGACTGCAACTTTAAACATCAAACATCAAGGTTTATTATTTACAAAAATCTTGTAAGTTGTTATAATTACATTTATTTAAAACCTTTTCTTTTTCTTCATGTGAAAATACTCGTCGGTTAACGTGTAAGGTCGATAGCACGAGGGAGGTCTTATACTTTGAAGGGGGTGATTATTCTTTGTGTCTACGCGTTGATAATGTTGGTACACACTACGCACACATCATTAAGGCTAGGTGCATATTGGGACGCGTGTGAGATGGCATGACGCGAGATGCATGACACGATCGCGCCACACGCGTATCGTTGGGGAACGCACATTACAACGCAGATGCTCCCAACTGTCATCCAGTAGACACGTGTATTTTACTTCATTTTATTTTTTAGAATGTTTAAAATTAATGATTCACGGATAAAACTATGTTCATTAGATCTAAAATAATTTAAAATGACTTCAGAATTACTTGCTGTTTTTACTAACAACAACTACCGAATGAACCGAAACACACAAAAGCGCACGGGATGATAGGCCTACATATATTATGTTCTTTATATGTACATACCTTAAACATTTTCACTTGTTAGTTTATGAATTTATGAAAACATATTTTTTTTTATTTTTACGGGGTTAATGTCAAACGCCAAATATTTTATCAAAAATTATTTCATACTAAAATGTAGAGAACATACGAGTATAAACACAGTTTTAATTCATCAACAAAAAATATTTACTAAACAATTCAGAAGACATATTTCATATAGTCTACTTATTAAAAATTATTTTATGATAATTATTTTATTAAAGGCTACTTTTTTAATGTTTTATTAAAAATTCAGCTTTATTATTCAAATAAATCCAATTTTATTTTCAACATTTTAAAAACTAATTATACCTCTATCAGCTTTTCCAAGGCCAACATCTGAAAAATGTGATAATTGAAAATGCACAACTGGATACCAAAACCTTTGAGTGGCAGTAGAGTAGGTATTGAACTCGTGAGACGTGTGACGCGCGAAACTGTGTCACTGCCACTGTGCCACATGTCTGTCGTGCCATCCGAGTTGCGCTGCGTAGCGTCGCGTTACCAATATGCGCTAATCAATTCATTTACGTATGTTACAAAAAGTCGCGCTGTGCCATGGCGCGTGAAAAGCGTCAAACACGTCCCAATATGTGCCTAGCCTAACACCTGGTGGTTATACATTTACATCAACGGAATACATTTGTTTGGTGGGGGAGCAAATAGTTCGCCTATTAATTACTTAAGTTTAGCAGGCATTATTGTCAACGGATAGTAAACAGATTACTCAACCATAATGATTACGGTTCAGACTTATGATGAGTGGTTATATTGTTTATGGAAGAGTTTTATTAAGATAATCTTAATAAAAAATATTGTTAGTTGAAAAATGTATTTTGATGATAATGTGTTTACTATATTTTATTTTTTTAATTCCTTTATATATTTTTTATGTGCGCGGGTCGCGGCGCCCCTTGACTGGCCGCGCCCCCCCGCACCGCGGGGGTTGCGGGGGTGTTATTTACGCCACTGGGCCATCTTGCAAATACGAAATGAACGAGTGATTACAGTGATGCCGAATGTAAGAATAAGGCTATGTGTTTCATAGTAATAACAATGCATTTTTAAATATATATCTCTTGGATATATTTGTGACAAATTAGTGATCAATACCTACTAAAACGAATAGGTAGGCTACATCATGAGAAGGTGAGTTTAAGTTAGTTTCAAGGCATTATTTTATGTAACATGTTATGTACGGTATAGCCAAGCCTACATTGTTTGAATATATTTGTGGGAGTGGGAAGTTATCATAACGTCCACTTTGAAACCTGAAACTGTCCAATTTGCGTTAGAATCAACTGTAAACATTGAAGCATTGATTTAAATTGTAAGAACTTAACACACAAGATTTTAAAAATTATAATTTTTATCAAAAATGTATTTTTAAAGATTTGTTTGTTTTGGTGTATTTTGATGACTTAATTTGAGTTTTGGAGTGTTTAAATTGTAAAGTGAGTTCGGAAAAGTTGTAAAAACAATATAATGGAATTCGAAATAAGTATTGTGTTGTAGACATTACGATTACGTTCTATAGCTTTTTTGTGCATTTGGGTTGGCATCTCTAAAACGGACAAATAAAGGAGATAGTATGTATGTTTAACTCTTTTAAAGCTGAGTAAGAAAAAACAAACTCATCAGCTCTTTCCAAACTGATTTCCTGCATCATAGAAAAGCTACTATAAAGTGCTTGAAATATTGCAGTTGTTTCTAGATCTGCATATTTTGAAATGCCTTTAGAATAAATAAAGTAAGATATTTCCAATTACAAAGGTTGGTTAATTATGAGCCTAATTAAGTCTAGACTGAGTTTATGTTGTATGACGTGTTTTATTTATAAAAAGAAGTTGCTACATGAAATCACCACTTACAATTAGTTAACTACTCATAAAACTTCTAATTCATAACTTTTCAAAATTTTGTAAAACATTTCTATTGTTCCTACACCCAATCAGTTTCAAGTGGATTTCTCTGCTTCTTGTGTTTCGGTTGCTAGTAGATCATACATATAATTGATTTCTGATCATTTAATACTTACTTTTCTGTTTTTTCTTCTGACAAGCTGAAATGGACTGCAGATACGGTGATTGCGATCTGTCCCTGTCACAGTCGGTGAGAGCGAAATGAGTCATGTTGAAAGGATCACCACAGCGGGAATCATAATCCGATGAGCACACCCAACATCGGATGCCTTCTCCTGTGAACACAGAAATAATTAGATAATGTAATTAATTATAGGCGGCTGTCAAGTCGGGAGAAGTGTGTTTGTGATGCCATCGGACTATGCCAAAACCAATGACTACAACTGAACTAAAAACTATTGGCCCAGTAGTTTCTGAAACCTAGTCACAAAATCATAATCACATATGAAACGCATTGGCTTTGTTACTTACAGTACTTATTTTGTTTAATACATTCCTGAAGGTCATTTGAAAGTCAAACGAAACAATTTCCTGAGAAATGTTTTAGTATTTTTATCCAAGAAGCAATACATGACTACATTATAAATAGGCTACTCCTGACTGACCTTCAACAATTGCATATAGGGCATCCGCTATTGTTAAATTAATTGTCTTTGTAACTACGACTGATTTCAGGTAGATACACACACAGTAATGAGGTTAAGTAAATAGTCATGTATTCCATGCGTCATTGATAGAGCCCATTTGTCATTGTAGTAAACATGAGTTTATATGCTTTGGAGAGAAAAGAGCTAAACACTTTTGGAACTGTTAAGCGGTCCATACGCGATCAGTTTATATGCGTAAATAAAACTGCACAATCGTGTGAACTGTGCGAAGTGTGTGGTGTGAGGGTGTACTACAGGTTTTTTCTCAATTCTCTCAGTTTTTTCGTGCAGTATAGTCGCAGTATACGCGTCAATGAAATTCAGAAATTGTTCTTTTTTTCGCCATGGTGGTGACAAAAACGACTAGACAAGACTGTGCAAACTGTTAGATTAACTGAGCCAACTGCGCAGTTTATCGGTGCAAAGTAGAGTCTCTTGCGCATACCAAAAGTCTGCCTGAACTGCGCAGTTTACTCAGTTTATCGCTCAGACATGACGTCACACGGGATAAACTGTGCAGTTAAACTGATCGTGTGTGGGCCCCATACTGATCTAGTGGTCACCTGAAGTGTCTTTTATAATATTTTGGAATTAGTGATGTGTGAATCACGAACGACTCGTTCAAATTGAACGAATCAACAGGTGAATCGATTGATTCATGTTTCGCTTGGAAAATAAATCGAATAATTTGGTGAACCGAACGAAATCGTATTTTCGGTTGGATTCAAACCACCCACTCAACGAATTACTGATTCAATTTGAAACGAACGGCTTCATAGTCAGCGCAGTAGCTTAGGTCGCTCGGGTTCCGCTACGATTCCTTCCTATCCAATTTAAATACAATTGGTTCAATTTTAGAGTTTTGTATCTCTAAAGTAAAAACACATTTATAATTAAAAATAAAGTTTCTTACCTTCTTTTCTTCCGTCACGTGACCTCTTCTTTATATTCGTTAGTGACGCGTTTCGGGACTTTTATCCCATCATCAGACACAAAATTTAATTTTAATGTTTGACGACCTCGATTGAGTAATTTTGTGTCTGTGATGATGGGATAAAAGTCCCGAAACGCGTCACTAACGAATATAAAG
>JAGFPH010000132.1:779434-816782 GCA_018207615.1 Philaenus spumarius
AGTTTTCTCTCTAGCTTTGTATACATACAGACATTTTGTAAAAACTACTTTTTTGGACTCAGGAGGTACCAAAACGGATATTTCTACGAAAATTTCAACATCGATTTTTTTGCGATCACTATACTTTCACTATACTATAGTACTGTATAGTGAGAAAATAAAAGTAGTTTTTAATTCTGTATTAGCTGATTTACAACCTGTAATTATGGCTCTAACAATTTTGATAAAATTTGGCTTATTTGTAGCCCTTAATGTACCCTACCATATACAAAAAACTGCATCTTTCTAAACATTCTCGTTTAGATAGTAATAATAACATATTTTTGGGGGTTTGTTTGTCAAAAAGGGGGTTGTTTTCAAAACTTTTTTGTGCATCTAAACAGGTCTAATTGACATGTTTGGTGTAAATTTGTTCGAAATCGATCCAATAGTTTTCTCTCTAGCTAATAATAATAATATTTATTGGTTACTCTCCTAACCCCTCTCCTACTTTAGTACAATTATGAAGTCACAGTGAATCTGTTTAATAATTTAAATATGTTTGTGAGAAAGTATGTGCCAGTTTCTGGTATCGTTTATTTATCAAGTCACACAACGAAATGAAGTAATAATTTATTGTAACAGTCCCTTAATGTTCGAGTTTTTCGCCGATAATCTGAAACAGGAAGTTTTGATTAAATGTGTACATTTTATGGCGTGATTTCATAAAACATGTAATTTCAAGCGTTTTTAAAAATTGTAGTTTTTGTTTTATCTCCAACTCCCCAAGAAGCGTTTATAAAAATCTAAATTTCGAGTCCAATTTACGCGAATATGGTTGTGTTTATCAAAAAATATTCCTCAATTATGCATAAATCTGAAAACGTAATGTAAATAAAAATGGTTTCCATTAGAAATTTTAAAATTGGCCACAATATTTAAAAAATTGCTGATGTTATCAAAATTTAAAAACCACAATGTTAAAAAAAATAATCCTTTAAAATTAAAGGTTAAATATTTGTTAGAAACCGAATAATCAAGCCGCGTTCGGATTTGTTTAAAGCCCGTTTGAATTTTGTGTAAATTGCTGTAATTTTTTCCAATTTAACTGACCAGCCAGTGTAATTCCAAAACTATTCATGTGGCTTTGTTTCTTTATCATCAAGCAGTTACACTTAGGCATACATGTTACATGTTTACATGTTAAATTATGATATTTCTTTACATTTGTAAAAATGTTTTTTTTTTAGATTAACGTTCTGCTTTACTATGTTTGTTCTCTTGGGCTTTCACTATCTATTTCTTCGATCTTGAATTTTAGAGTAAATTATTTATAAACAAGGTGAATAATAACTTTAGGAGGTGGTAGGAGACCTAATTACAAGCAAACATGTCCATACGAACAAGTCCGGAAACGCTTAATTTTCAGCCATTTTTATTTTGTAAAAATTAATGATAACTTTAGAAATGATTAAGATTAATACGTGTTTATACTTTTATGTGTTGTGTAATGCTTTGTGTTATGTGATTATCATCTAAAATTTTCGTCTTCGTCAATGACATAGGTTGTGTCGAAACTAGTAAGACCCAGTAGCAGTATAGGGAAACTAATACGAACATTTAAAGGTTAGTAAATTAATTAAACAAAAATAAGATTCTAAATTTAAATTTGGTATACGTACTGCTTATACTATTTTTTACCAGTATACCAAAATCGAAACTTTACTATGTACATATTAATCAACATTTGTTGATAACAAAGTACCCATAAAGTAAGACTTTAACATGTTTAAAATTTTCTGTATTACAGAGTTTTGTATTACAAAAATAAACTTTAGTATGTTATGATTAAAAAAATGTTACGAGCCTTTTTTAATGTTTTGTATGTTCTTGACTATTAATGATTTTTCGTTTTAGATTTTTCATGATAACTTGGTTGTTTTTCAAGTTACAGAAAAAGTTCAAAAACATTTTTGTTTGTCATTAAAAAAAAATGTTGTCTCTTATTTTGTATCGTTATTAAGGTCGCCGAGATATTTAAATTTAAAATTTTAAACAGTCGCCATTTTTAATATTTACATAGTGAAGTTTTGGATCTTGATATACTGATAAAAAATATAATAACAAAGCGTATACCAAATTTAAACTCATAATCGGAATCATTTCAATTGTAATTAATTTAATAAAGAAACAATTTTAAAAAAATAAAGAAATGAAAAAAGGCAGTCAGACGGAAAAGAAAACGTGTTTGCTTATTTTTAGGTGCTCTATCAATTTATGCCGGTTACTCGTGTTTTACCATATGTACTTAATTGGTAACAATTAGTCGGTAGCAGTTTTATCACCACGTACGCTACCGAAGTAGGGCACAGATCGAAGGACAGGACGTGACCTTGATGACACACTGAGCGGAACATTTTGATTGATATTACACGGTACAACAATCCTGACATTGACGGATATGTTACATAAACTGTCGCTATTATGTGGGGTAGCTTGGCGGTAAGGTAGTAATGACGTCTAAGGCTCTGCTGCAAACGAATGTCCATGAGTTATAGTTAAACATAATAAAGCTGAGCACTCGTGCTCCAAGGATTCCGTACTGTCAGTAAAACATGAACTTTCATTTAATCAAAAAAGCGCGCTTCGTAAAAATCTGTTTTCTATCTGTATTTTGAAATGGTTGGAGATATGACCTAAGTTTGAATAAAAAACGTTTACCGTTAATCACAATTTAAATGTTTTTAGATATGTTCTTTTCCGTATTTTGTTTTATTGTGATAACTTTGTCTCATGTTAGAAAGTGTTGATATTTGTTTGTACATGTTTTTATTATTATTTTCCATATGGTAAAATTGTGTTATGTTTTAATTCATTGTTATTATTTGAATTAATATATTTATTTGTTCTTCTTTTTTTACAAAATACAGTTTTTGTAAATGATACTAAACAAGACACCAATAAACAAACGATACCCCGAGGTCATTATCCTGTTACTGTTAGTGGATACTTAAAAACTAATTATTACTAAATGTATTCATTATTTACATGAAATACACTTAAGAAAATAATATTATAAAGCTAACTTGAAGTAGCTGAACCTCCACCGAAAATGTCCACCAAAACAAACAATATATTTATTTACATAAGGTTACAAAATGACAAAAAAAAAGAAGCTTTTTAACATAATTAATTTATTAAGAAATATTGAAAACAATACTAGTTATACTAAATTGAATTTCCTTAAAACTATTATTATGACCTAAAAATACACGCTAAACACTTCTCTGTCCAACACTCTCACATATAGATACGGTACTCTCTCTTTCTCTCGAAGTACCAGGAGACCGAGCTAAAGCTCGATTATAAGCAGGGCCTAGTTCGCTCACGTCAATAACTATTATTGCAAATTTCCGTGAACATCGTTTAGGTTAGGCCTATAACATTAAACAACTAAATAAAGGGTATGTTTATTTAGCAGAAGTATTCGTTGCCATGGTAACTATAAATAGATACAACATTAGGCTTACCTCTAATAAAATACAGTTTAAAAGAAAACAGATGATTATTGTAATGGCATTGAAAACATTTGCATCAGCTGTGCTTCGTTTAAAAGAAAACAGATGATTATTGTAATGACATTGAAAACATTTGCATCAGCTGTGCTTTGTATTGTTTAAAATGGACAAATTTCACTTTTTAATTTAATAAAAAGACGTAGAAAACGAATTTTCCCAGACTGGTGACCATTTCCAATCGATTTCTCGTGGCGAAAAGCCCCATATAAAATCAAAAAATCAAAAATCCTTAGACGGAGATTCCAGATCCATTTAGCAGACAGACAATTATCTCTCGCTTTAGAAGATAAGATAAGCACTACTGTATATACAAAATTACGAAATAATATATCAAGTTATACAGTTTTAGTTTTTGAAGACAATATTTCCATACCAACATTTCTATTTAAGCACCCAAAGCACGATAAACACATATTCACCCACCCACTCGCAAACCTCACGCTCACATGTTCAATTATTTACTCAACATTTTCGGTTACGATTTATGCCAAATTTTGTTTCGATCCATATTGGTTAGTTAACACAAGACGGAACTCTCTAAAAACTATTTCGATTACTTTCATTTAAGGGGTGAAAATAGCCGAAATAAGGGGTAACTACCCATAAACAATAAACATTCAATTCTCGTTCTTCCTGTGAGACTAGAGAGCTGAAATTTAGTAGGCCTACTTGTTTCTTGTAGGCTAAATAAAAATCAAAGGTTTTTAATTTAGAATTTTCACGTTTAAGGGATGAAAATGGGATAACAATCCCTAAGAAATAGATAATAATGCGACGTAGCCACGGATGGACTAACACGACAATTCTGAAGTGCAATCTCAAAATTATAATTTTGAACAAAGCATGGTTACCTTTTATTTTGAGAAAACATTTATTCATATTTATGTAGGCTATCAAGTAAATGGAAAAACTTACATTTTTATTTTCAGAACCCTAATGTTCCTCTGTATTCACTTTATAAGAGTTCGAGCACACTAACTGAATTAGACGTTCCGCCGAGCAATTGCTGATATAAAGACCAGTTCCGGAATTCTTGTCCTTTTTGCCAATCTAAGCGTAAAATGTGTCGACTCATCGATTATCGTTTCGCCACATATTCGATTATTAACTCAGTTCAGTGGCCCGGTCTTTGCTTCGCCATAGTCAGCAGAATGTAAAAATTTTTGTGAGTAAATTTATTTATATATATAATATAACGCATGATGTTTTCTATGTCGAGTTCAATAGAAACTTCCACTGAATCGATTTCCATGACTTTTTCAAGACTAAGCTCTTGAACATCATTAGTTTTTTGTCAAAATAATTTATTACAGCTTCTTAATTTATACAGAGTAATTCAGAACTATTCAGCAATGTCTCAGAAGCTCATTCTGTAGCTAAAATTAAAAAACAAAGTTCATAAAATCATAGACCTGAAAACGTTTCGTTTTCCAGATATCCTCCATTTTGTTATTTGTTCAAAATAATTCATATCTAGAGACATGTATAAAATAAAACCTGAACACAAAATCTCACAACAAATACGTTTACGAACTTCAAACGCGTTTCAACAACAATGTCGCCATCCTCAGTGATGCACGGGCTATAGTTAGTAAACGTATTTGTTGTGAGATTTTGTGTTCAGGTTTTATTTTATCTAGTTACTTTCTCACAAGTCAAGCTCAATAGTTATTATACTAGTGAAATGTTTGACTGACTGATTTCAAACTTTGCATGAAGTTTAACCTAACAATGATATATCTAAAGAAAAATAAGTGATTATATCCAATAATGCGTTTCAAAAATGTTAAGACACGTTTTTTGTAGCCCTTTTGAATCCCTATCGAATGGTCTCACTGTCAACACAATCGGATGAAGGATAATAGCTACGTTAAATATAATAACAGCATAATTATGTACATACAATATTGTTGTGTTTACTGTGTTGGTATAGGATGCCGGGTTGAACAAACCAATTATTACACATAACTTAACTATTATCCTTCATCCGATTGTTTTGACAGTGAGACCATCCGATAGGGAATCAAAAGGGCTGCCAAAAATTTGCCTTGCATTTTTTGTTAATGTACGGTTTTTGAATAATTTAGGTTTGGAATTTTCAAACAGCCGCCATTTGAAACGCATGATTGGGTATAATCCCTCATTTTTTTGAGATATATCATTGCTAGGTTACACTTCAATGCTAAGTTTGAACTCAATCAGTCAAACATTTCTCTAGATATGAATTATTTTGTACAAAAAACAAAATGGCGGATATCTGGATAACAAAGCGTTTTCGGGCCTATGTTTATGTTAATTTTTTTTATTTTTAGTTGTAGAATGAGCTTCCGAGATATTGCTGCCCAGTTCTGAAACACCTTGTATATTATTTCAAAGAATGTTTTCAAACTTTGTGCAGTGTCCGCACGTTTCTACTAGGTAAAATTTGAAGGCGTTCAGTTTACACATTGATATATATGCTAACATATTTCGTCAAACATTCAAAAGTCAATTTTCTTACACCCTTCTCTCACATGTATTTGGTATACTCAATAGTTTACAATATTTTCTTCTTCTTTAGACAATCCGTCAACGGCTTATATTCGAACGATATCAATGATTCTTTGTTTAAGTGAAAATTATTTATCCATACATGTACCCATTAATAGTTTCTTCAAGTAAAAATTCATTATTTACTTGTAAAAAGAATGTTACAAATTCGACATTTTCCAGAGGATTAAAAAGAATACATAGTTGGTAACAAGAATACATGTTTAATTGACGAACAGTCAGCTGATTTTAAAAGGATAAAGGTGATTATTTGCATATTAATCGAAGAGTAAATATTATAAAATTACCATAAAAAGTAAAAACAATAATATTGTACAAATTAAATTTATAAAATACTATAAAATAATTTGTATCGCTATTTTTGGAGTTTAATAGTTTAAGTGAAAGTCTAAGTCGTGCTGATTCTTTATTACACCTTAAACGTACTAATTTGTTTGCAGACATTTAATATTATTTACCATCTTAGCTTTGAGGTTATGTTTAATCTTTCTCCATTATAAAAAACAGTTAAATATGTGTGTGTTATAAAGCCCCAGCTGTGTTTGTTTTATCTAAACGGAAGCCATAAATGTAGACTCTGAGACTTTTCTTGAACATAACTACTGCATAATTAGGTAATCCATAAAGTTTACTATGGAAAACCTTGCGTGCTTTGCCAACACCTCTTGCTACTTCAAACCACTTATTTTATTATTATTTTTTTAAATAATGGTAAATAATATTAAATGCTTAAAAAAATTACAAAGCTTTTGATATATCTGGCGTTATAATAAAAGTTAAAAAGAACCAGCATGACTTTAGTCTAACCCAAAATATAAACCTAAAATAAATAGTAGAGATACAAAATTTTCAAGCTATGAACACTGCTGTAAATGGAAATATTCTATTAAATAGGTGAATACTGTAGCAACGCTGAACATCTTAAATCAGCAGCTGAAATAAGCATTTCAATAGAATTTAGTTGCATCTTTTAAACTACAGACCTAAAATTTATTTTTAAATATTTATCAATTTCTATATGCTGTCCACCTAATTTTGAACTGTCCGGTTTAGATTGATATACAGGACGTTCCAGAATTCACAATATAATTATTAAAATGTCCCAAAATCTCTAGTTTTTTTTAAGGAGATCTATTTTGTTTTGTTTTTTTCACATGCGAATTGTTATTTCAAAATCAAATAGATATAATAACTTGAAATTTTGAATATAGTTGTATAACATAACCACCAAACTACAAAAATAATCAACTTTTTCCAAACACCCAAAATGGCTGCCTTTTGAAATATTTGATGTTGAATGTTTAAAAAAACTATGAATTTTACGAAACATTTACAAGAGGAAAAGTATATTTTATAATTACAACACAATGGTCTTTTCATTTTTTCTGTGAGTTAATGAATCGACAAAAAACTGAAAACATAATGTTTTGGTACTTGTCTAGAACTAATAAAGTCTATTGTTAGTTTAAGTCGGCCACAAAATTGCAACAATCAAATAAAGCATTAAATATGGTTTTACAGCTAATAAAACATAATTTCACGAGAAAAATTAATACTGTATGTATTTTAGTAGTGTATGCATGATTTCCTTCGATCATTGCGACTACTCGTCATTTCAACGCAGAAAATCTTTAATTGGCCTCTAACAATAGCAAAAGTTCAGACTCTGCATGATTCTTGTAAAAAACATGTTATTGTATTGTTCATGGCGACATACTTTAACAATACTCTGAAAATTATAAATTCTATAATGAAATAATTACTTTGTTTACATGAATGAATAATTAATTCTGAAATCATAAACCGTGAAGGTTATATTTCATAAACAAAAACCTTTGATTTATACCTTCATTTATTTACTGCCTTAAACATAAAATGCGTTTTTGTGTGGCATGCAAAAATAAAAACAGATAAGTTCTTTTATTTCGTTGATGTTAAAAAAGGATGTTAAAGGATTAATTCCAAGCTTTTCTAGAAAATCATTATTTTGTGAAAATAAACGTGTTTTGAAGAATCTACAAATAAATTTACTATTTGTGTTGAGAATAATCTACATTATCTATGTATTTGCACAGTCTATGTATTTGTACAGTCGCGACCCTTTTCTTGTGCGCCAAAAAGTTACCATTAATATCTAACAGCTGCTGTTGATGAACTATTTTGGAATGTTTCCCACTGTTATACAAGAAAAAAAATCCTTCAAATTAATAAAAGTGCCAATATGAAAATTGTCTTATTACGACTGACTTTCATTATGTTTTATTTGATAAAAGTCAAGCAAATAACTTGTTACTACTCCTCTTAAGAGAAGCCCAAACAGGAAAACTTTTTTTATCGGTTTTTGAGATTTTAATTGAATCTGCACTTTGTTTCACTTTGTTTGAGATTTTGTTTCAGATCTGCACTTTACATTGATATTTAATAATGCACTGAAATGTTGTTATTCTTAGCAGTAGTTTCAACTATAAGGTCAAACACTAATTCTTGGGAAAATAAACGAAAAACTCAGATCATACTCGGTTGAAATATTTGCTTGTTGTATGGTATATAATAGCGAGAGAGAAGGGGCAAAATAGGCAATTTATCTATCGCTAGTATGATTTGTACAGATTCAGAACAGGAAAAACCAAGTAAGTTTGCTATAACCACTCTTAGAGTGCTTATGTGTTCATTTTTACTTGTACCTGTATAAATAGTTGTTAATTTATCAGGTGTTTTAGGGTAAGCCTTAGCTGAGCGGACAGCATGGATCTTCCAGATTAGAAGATACCAAGTTCGAAAACAGAGGTTGGTTAGCTTCCAGTTGATGGAATATGAATAGATACATATACATGACCTTTCGTTTGGGATATTTTGCAAACTTTTATTACTGTATTTATGCATATATATATTGAAGTGTAAAATTCTACAGGCGCACTCTGTCCAAAAGTTGCGGGCGGTGAATCGGATTTTCCCGTCACGCTCTATTTCGTCACCCTCTAACTATACATAGTACACATGTGTGTATAGCAGAGTGTATAGTTTACTTTGTAATACCTCTGAAATGTACATTGTACTTCCTCATTTCATAAGTTGTGTTAAAATAGTTTACTTGGTAATTCCTCTGAAATTGGCATTTGCTTCCTTATTTCGTTAAGTTGTGTTAAAATAGTTTACTTGGTAATACCTCTGAAATGGACATTGAGATTCATAATTTCGTAAGTTGTGTTAAAATAGTTTACTTGCTAATTCCTCTGAAATGAACATTGAGCTTCCTCATTTCATAGATTGTGTTTTTCTTCAATATTTTCTATACTTTTGAAGTGTAAATCAGAATATCGCCATAAAAGTTTACACTTCTCCCTTGTGGTCTTAAGCATACCTGGATTTTATTTTTCCTAAACCACTACCTGAAAGTATTTCTGAGCTTTCCCGAAACTTAAGATTTTTTGTCACTCACCACACTTTTCTCAAAATCCGTAAAACATAGGCCTATCTCAACCAAATGTTTACAGTAGTTACTTGGGCCAAATAGTTAGATTATTACACAATGATTTCGTTATAGTTGCTGTATATTCGGAATAAATATTTTTTTTAGAGTTAAAAAAAAACAAATGATATTTTTTAGAAAATGTTTGAAGCATTCATTTTTGTGTGTAATAAAATAAATGTGTGTAGCGAACAAGCAAAAGGTACATACTTCAAATAAAAAATATGATTATAGGTTTAGTGGTTTATGAAATATCTATGATAATGTTAACAATATAGTTAAATGTAAATCGGACTCCCCCAAAAAATTTTACTATGTATTATGACTAGAGGATTATCAAGTGCGCCACAGGAGCGATACAGATTTCCCTTAATTTTGTATTATACAACGTTTGTAATGTTTTGTAACCATAAAAATCAACGCAATAATAAGCTATCTTTCATTCTTTTGTAGCCGTATCTAATTACAGACAGTGTCACGCCAAATGTTATTGTTTCAAGCCGGATGACAGATTGCACATTGGAGATTTGAACGCGGGGACAGGATAGATGTCATAGATATTGTCGTTACTTTCGTCCATAAACATGATAATAGAACAAAGAAAGATGACGCATTGTGTGACATAGTTAGAGACTATTGTTTATGTTGCTTAATAACGGTGTTATTTAATAGCTGTGGAATAATATTGAAAAAGTGCGTGTCGGGTCCACAGAAATGTTGAAATAGTAGCAGAAATAAAAAATAGTTATCATATAAAATAAGACAAAACTTAATTTTAAGGTCGAAGTTAGGGCCGTCATCTCTTCCATTTAACCACAAAATAAAAATAATAATATATTAGTATAATAATACATTATGAATATAAAAATAAAATTATTATACAAATTATATCTACTAGGATCCATATGATCAGTTTGAGTACAATTTTCTGCCAATCCTAGCGAAACCCTTTTTAGAATAAAAAGAGTAATTTTGACCGTCTGTGTGACTTTTATAACTTTAAGTAATTTACTTATTTGTTCATGACATGTTTCGGAACTTTATTCCATCATCAGATTCTCGCTCTATTGAGGTCGTTAACACATTAAAATAATTATACAGTCAACATAACACAAACACAAATATACACACATCGTCGAATACAGTCACTGAAGTCGTCGGACCTCTAACGTGTAATACAGCTCAATGTTTGATTTTCTTTCTATTGCCATTGGATACATTTTTTTCAAATTTGTGACTTGGATACAAATACAATTAGTTCTTTTATTTGAGTTCGTCGACGCGTTTCGGAGTTCCTCCATTCTCGAGACCTACTTCAATTCAGTACTGAAGTCACTGAAGTAGGTCTCGAGAATGGAGTAACTCCGAACCGCGTCGACGAACTCAAATAAAAGGGTTACGCTAGGATTGGCAGAAAATTGTACTCAAACTGAACATAAAAATAACTAACTTAAAACAAAAAATTATATACATGTAACTGATGATACTTCAAACAAACAAGGCAATAAGAATACATTTACAAATCTATATAGATAAAAGCCAAATCCACTGACTCACTGATCACGACTTCTCAAAAACTACTGAACGGATTGGAACAAAATTTAGTATGTTGCTTCCTCTAAGGCCATAGGTGCTCACTAAGAAAGGTTTTAAAAAAATTCGAAATTTTAGGGGGCTTGGGGGGAGTCAAAGTTATTAAATCACGATTTCTCTAAAACTACTGAATGGATTGGAATGAAATTTAGTATGTAACTTCCTATAGGGCCGTAGGTGCTGATAAGAAATCGTTTAAAAAAATGCTAATGCTCTCTAAGAATGGTTTTCAAAAAGTTTGAAATTTTAGAGGGGGTTGGGGGGGGGGTCAAAGTTACTAAATCACGATTTCTCCAAAACCACCAAACGGATTGGAATGAAATTTGGTTTGTAGCTTCCTCTAGGACCATACGAGCTCGCTAAAAAGGTTTTAAAGAAATTTGAAATTATAGGGGGGGTGTGGGGGGTAAAAGTTACTAAAAAAAAATTACCGAACGGATTGGAATGAAATTTGGTATGTAGCTTTCTCTAGGCCCTATGTGCTCGCTAAGAAAGGCTTAAAAAAAAAATCGAAATTTTAGGGGAGGTTTGGGGGGGGGTCAAAGTTACTAAAAATCCCCATAAGAAATACATAGTGTAATATATTTATTGATATAATATATTGTTTGTTAATATACATTTAACTTTGATTTGTCTATCCGTGCAAAGCCGGATCGGGCAGCTAGTTATATTATAAATCAAATTAACGTAGTTCGTCCTAACAGTAAAACTAAGCAATTCAACAACCATTCATTCATTTACTTATTCGTCATGTCATATTATAAAGTAACAAATCACATCCTGTTCAAAGCTATTCTAACTAATATTACTTTAAGGATACGTGAACTGTGAACGGCTATATTTTGACTTTAGGTCATCCAGAAGTGAGTTCCTTAAGCTGTAGCAGTGAAAGATTTGTTATATATTCCCGTCCTGTGCTTTGGAATCACTAAAATGCCATAGCTGTATAGTGCTTTTAGCACTGATGTTTGAGGTTAATAAAACGCTTTTTGCCAAGTAGGACGACATTTTTGTTTGCAGTTTTAGAAGAAATATATGTTTATTGTATGGGTAAACATGATCGCGCCGATTTAAATCAAATATGAACCTTAAACAGAAATTTTAATGAAGTAGGGAGCTAACGACGTACAAATTATTCCATTACTTACATTTAAGAGCTTGAATGCAACCTCTGCCCTAAAACAATACACCTTTAATTCAATTGAGAATAAATAGGTGAAATTTTTCACAATTAATTGTTTTTTTTTATGTGAAACGTAAAATATGAAGTCTTTGCATCTTGATTATTTGCGTTTAAGGGGTAAAAACGGGGGTTACAACCCATAAACCATAAATTCATTATTTTACTTTCCTTTAAACTAGAGACCTGAAACTTGGTTCATATTAGGCCTACTCTTAATTATTGAAATAAAGAAAAAGCAATTGCATTTCGATTATTGCGTCTAAATGGTAAAATATTTTTCGGAGCCAATATATTATAATTATAAACTGTAACTCATAGATGGGAAGTGCAACTCAATACTTTATTTTTATTTTTTACCTTCGTTCAAGTAAGTAACAAACTGGCGGGAAAAATATGTTTAGCGCTTATTGGCTCATGTAGGGATAAACAGGATCGATTTGGATGAAACTCTCCGTGCGTTTTTGTACCAGGGAACTCAGATCTGAAATAGTTTTTGAATAGCGTGTAAAGGTAATGCTCGATAATCATCCGATATTCCTTTGTATTTATGTATTAATATATTCGAGGGAAGCCGCTGTTACCTCCTAGCCATGTATAAGTAAAGGTTTAACTTTATCAAATGGAATCCTCTAGACCCTTAAACAAAGTGGAGTAGGTTCGCGCATAATTACTAGGATTCTGTTTATAAAGTCATTAAGGAAAAATCTGTTAAGAAATAAACTTTGTGGAATTTATGGTTCTATAAGTCATTATATATTAGATACGTTTTTTAAGAAGGGTTTGACATCCCTTATGTGTGTTTTATATTCACACATTTATAACTAGTTGTAATAATAATTTCAAGAAAACTGCCTTACAACTAATTGCAATTTTAAAATAAGTGTAGTATTATTTTATTTTCTGCTTAGTAGAATTTAACACAAATTTAACACAAAAAACTATAAAGAATAGTTTTTTCTTTATTGGTGTTTTATGCATACCCAAAGTTTATATGTTGTACATTAGTTTTCACTCTATAGTGCTATCTGTTTTTTTCTCGTCAAGTAAATTTGAGATTTGAAATTTATTTCTATTGTTAAATATTTTTATTCTTATCTGTAATAAGTGTTACGACTTAAGAAAAGATTGGCTAGAAAGATTATAGGTAAACTTTTACCTACATTATTATTTGTTGTAATAAGTGTTTGTTATTTGTTAAGTTCGTCCAGATTTGATTCTCGTTAACTCGTTCAAGTTGATGTTATGGTTTGCTCTGTTTGGTTTACTTTACCATATAATACAAAATAGATCTGCTTTCAAATTACGGTTTGTTTTCCATACGTTATTTATTTGCTCTTTTAAAGGAAGTTCTTCTGAGCTGAATATGAAAGATTTTAAAATAATGTAAAATAAAAACAATTACAATAATTCTGGAAAAGTTAAAAAAAATCAATGGTAAGTAAAAAAACCCCACTAGAACGTCACACCAGCGAGTTTGAAAAAGTAGGCTACCCAATAATAAAAAAAGTCTTAGAACTGTACAATCTACAAACCATGTACAAAGTGGTTCCCATAAGAAATTTTAAAACTAGTAATTTTTAAAATTCTAAAAACATATTTTTTAAATCTTTCGAAAAATGTTTTTCATTTAAAGTTATTAATCGAAACATTCTTTTGCGAAATACGAAAGGTGACAAAGATAAAACGATACCATGAAAATCCAACAATTTACAAAAACTAAACTGCATATTCTCACCTGTGTACACTATAACCTACACTTCACAGTAATTAATTTTCTATATTTCGTTTTTTTAATAATCGTACGATTAGTTTAATCATACATTTTTCAGTATATTTTCTATTCCTATTTTAAAATTATCCAATTATTTTAATATTTCCTTTTTGTATGAAAAACAAACAACAACTACAAAAGTATAACCAGGACAAGCATTACAACTTTTATTACTATTTTAACTTGTTGTTCGGTGTTTACTATCAATCCCTCAAGTGTTATGCATTATTTATTTACAATATCTATATTTTAGAGAAAATCCAACAGCTAACTTATTTTTCGTTTTTAGTAGACTTAAAATTACAATACATATACACATACAGTTATTCAACAGAATACAAAAAACAATATTATTATTTTAAATATTCTATTCAAAATTTGAAGTGGTACATTCAGCTATCCTAACTTCTTACAAAATATGTTTACAATTCGCGAACTATAAATAAGGAAAATGTTTTGAAGAAAATCGAAATTTCATTTCTTTTGAAAAAATTACTTTTATTAAAAATCAACCAAATAATTTACAGTTTCAACTATTTGAAATTATAAATATAGTGTAAATTGCCGAAAACAAGTTCGAACTCTCTTTGGATTGTTTGCGGTGTCACTAACACTTTGTACCAAATCAACTGGAAAAGTACTCTAGCAAACTTACCTAACACTGTTTTAATCCCACTAACATTTCAAAAATTCTTCTTTTTTTAATATGTTTGATTTTTTATGAATATTACTTCAATTGTTGAATATGTAAGTTATAGTTAAATTATTTTGTTTAAAGCCACCTATTCCGTCATGTCTGCTGGACATAACTATAAGACACCTCATCCTTCCCATTCATTCGTTTAATTCTTTCCACTAAAGTTCCGATTTCAGGAAATTAGTTGTTAACAATACTTCAAAATTTCTACCTCAATATCATTCCACCTCAACAAATATACTTAGTTTTTTTGGTATTGTTAATTCTTTCTGAAATAAAAACATATATTGTATATATTAGCCCTACTGGAATTGAATTCATAAGCTGTGGCTTATCAAACAGAAGTATTTATCGGGAAGTAAATAAACGGTACCAGGAACTGGCACATACTTTCTCACAAACATATTTAAATTACTAAACAGATTCACAGTGACTTGTAGGGTGGGGTAGGAGAGTTTTTTTTATTAAAGTTGGAGATTAACTAATAAATATTATTATTATTATCTAGAGAGAAAACTATTCGATCAATTTCGAACAAATTTGCACCAAACACGTCAATTAGGACTTTATAGATGCACGTAAAAAGGTTTTGAAAAATTTTGAAAAACAACCCCCTTTATGGCCAAAAAAACCCCCAAATCAGTTATTATTATTATTACGAGCTAAACGAGAATTTTTAGAAAGATGCGGGTTTCTGTAAATGGTAGGGCACATTAAAGGCTACACAAAAGCCAAATTTTATCAAAATCGTTAGAGCCGTTTTTTTATAAAAAAATAATAACTGATTTTTTGGGGGTTTTTTGGCCAAAAAGGAGGTTGTTTTTCAAAATTGTTCAAAACCCTTTTTCGTGCATCTATACAGGCGTACTGGACATGTCTGGTGCAAATTTGGTTGAAATCGATCGAATAGTTTTCTCTCTAGCTTTGTATACTTTTATTAAAGTAGGCGATTGACTAATAAATATTATTATTATTAGCTAGAGAGAAAACTATTCGATCGATTTCGAACAAATTTGCACCAAACACGTCAATTAGGTCTTTATAGATGCACGTAAAAAGGTTTTGAAAAATTTTGAAAAACAACCCCCTTTATGGCCAAAAAACCCCCAAAAATCAGTTATTATTATTATTATTAACGAGAATTTTTAGAAAGATGCGGGTTTTTGCATATGGTAGGGCACATTAAAGGCTACAAATAAGCCAAATTTTATCAAAATCGTTAGAGCCGTTTTTTATAAAAAAATAATAACTGTATTTTTGGGGGTTTTTTGGCCAAAAAGGGGGTTGTTTTTCAAAATGTTTCAAAACCCTTTTTCGTGCATCTATACAGGCGTATTGGACATGTCTGGTGCAAATTTGGTTGAAATCGATCGAATAGTTTTCTCTCTAGCTTTGTCTACATACAGACATACATACAGACATACATACATAGGCCTACAGACATACAGACATACAGACAGACATTTTGTAAAAACCACTTTTTTGGACTCAGGGGGTCCCAAAACGGATATTTCCACAAAAATCTCAACATCGATTTTTTTTGCGATCACTATACTTTCTCTATACTATAGTATAGTGAGAAAGTAAAACTGGGACTTTGGAAAATAAAAAAATTTCTATAGATTTAAAGCATTTATTTCAAATGTTATTTTTATAATTTAATAAGTAGCCTATAAAATAAAGCAAATTTTGCGAAATTAAAGGGTTTATTTACATTTTTTTTATACCACGTGCCATTAAACTTTGAAAAAATGTAGGTAAATACAAAATAAATTTGAGTGGAAAAGTTATATAATGTTATGTAAAAAAATAATGACAGGATATATAATAAATAAAGTCGTGAAATAAAAAAAACTTCAATAAATCTATTAAAATTATTATTTTTTATAATAACTAATTAATACACTCAAACATACCTTGTTGTATGCATAGAAGAAGAAACGCTCCCAAGACACAAAGAGATATAAATTTGTTCATGTTGTTGATCTCGCTGCAGAACCACTACTAAGACTTTACCGAAGTACGTATCGTATTAGACTACTTTAACTAAGACCTAACCCTCCCCCCCCCACACTTTCATTGCCCACTTGAACTTGTAGTAATAATGATTGTGGTCTGTTAACAAAAACGTAACCTTATATGCATCAATTCCACCACATTACTAATACGTTTGATTGACACATACAACACGAAATAGTTTCCTCAGTTATAAGAACGGAAACTATTGAATTAATTCTTCCTTGTTAATCATTATTACTCAATATTATAATTATTCGAACTGGAGCATATGACTGCATGCATCGTATTCCAAACCTGTACTCGGTCCGCTCGCACTATTAATGTATTCTATATTGTAGGTAGATATAGAATGTTTTACTTAAGTATAAAACGACATAAATGCTACTGTGGACTCGAGCGTTCGGTCAACCCACGTATTCTCTCCGTTTGCAAAATGTTATTTACAGTAGGACTCTAACATTAAAATCAATTATCTAAATATTAAAATAACATTTATAGTGTATACATTCAAAATTTAGTTTAGAAATTGTACAGAATATCTGAACAAACCTAGGCTATATAATTGGTTTGATTTTAAGTATCATAATACAGGGTGTCAGACTTGAATGTATCTAAATCTAGCTAGCTTTTAAACGCATTGGACTTTTTAAACGTTCAGTCTCTTTTTAAAGATTTAAGATTAAGTTATGTTAAGATTTTCCTGAAATAAAATAAATTTTTTGTTATGTTCTCATCAAGACCTTCATTTTAATAAGTATATAGGCTACACGTTCGAAATCTTCAGATTTCGCCCTTAATATAAAAATAAGTTTAAATTAACATGTAGATCACACACAATAAAAACCTGCACCTGCAGTTTGATAATTTGTGAAGAGGTCTTTAGGCATTCAATATCTGACAAAAGTGCCCTAAATGTAGATTTAGGGGTCTTTTCTGTTATATCCCCGCATTTACAAACTATTTTCTATAGAATGAGGATTAATCGGAATAGAACTAAAAATGTGAAATATAACATTTACTCACCATTTAAACGTATAATTGTTGGGAAAAAATAATACAAAATTTTTAAACATGCGAACTTTACTATTCGACTCTAGGTTAACCGACCTATGGCAACAGAAGTGCAAAAATAATAATTAAAAAATACCTAAAAGGTTCTAACCTAACCTTTTTAGTCTCAGTATGGTTTACCTGTATTCAACATTTAACAGTAAAATGTAAAACAACGTCGTTGTCTGCAAAAATATTAGGCTAGAGTCGAATAGTAAAGATACGCGTTTGCGATAACCCTTATCTAATATCAACAAAAACTGGAAACTTCCTTCCTTCTATTTGTTAAAGAGTAGTTATAAATAGTTATTTGGACATTCCAGATTAATCCTCATTCTACAGAAAATAGTTTGAGAATAGAAAATAGTTTTAGAAAATAGTTTGTAAATACGGGGATATAACAGAAGAGACCCAGATTTACTATTGTTTCGGAGATAGTTAAACAATAATTTGTCTAAACTACTTTAATTTATAACATTTTATATTTGTCCTCAAATTAAATTAAGGAACGTCCAAACGAAATGTTTTTTGGTTTGGAAATTTATATTGAATATTTTTCTTTAGAATCTGCACTTTTCAGTGCAGTCAAGAGTTTTTATTTTCGCCCGTAGTATAAGGTTATAAACTAACTTTCAGGTAAATAAACGAAAAACTCAGATTATGCCAGGTTGAAATATTGGCTTGTTGTAGTGTATACTATAATGGCAAGGGGCGAGATAGGTAATTCTTTACGTCTCGCAATGTTTTAAGTTTATCTCTCGTTAGTACATTTTATACAGAGTCAGGTTAGGAAAACCCCAAGCAAGCTTGTTATAACCACCCCTATTTGGGTGCTGATTAGTTTATACTTGTATATGAATTAGAGAGTAGTTAATTAATTTATCAAGTTTTTAGGAAAGCCTTTTATGACTGGGCAGCGTAGTATCTTCTAGCTCAGAAGATAGGTTAGCACCTCGGCTAGAGAATACGTAGCTTTTAATATCACTGTGGTTAGAGGGAATGGGGGTGGAATAAACAAACTGTGGTTTGCTCGCTTCTAAAGTTTGGCAAAAATTCGGTCATACATGCTGTAAATTAGGAGTAGGGCTAGTTAATTTGTGTTATTTAGATCTTTGAAAAAATAATGATTCCTTTATTTGAAAATCTATGAAAATTTTTTTTATATACTGTATGCAAATAAATCTGTGAAGGGAACAAGCAAAAGATACACTATTCAAGTGAAAATGGAATTGCCGTTCCAAGTTCAGTGGTTTTTGAAATATCTGTGATAATGTTAACATTGTGGTTAATTGCATTAACCTCCTATTAATTAAGGCTTTAGATCGATTGACTTGATATTGAATCAATATTATCTCAGTAACAGTATATATTTAATTCATCTATGTACTAAAGTTTTATGTGATGGCAAAATATTAAATTTAGTTAGACTTTAAGGTTGTAACTTAGAACTAACTCTTGGTGTTCCTTATTTAGGTTAACAATCCTCATTTGTCATAGTAAATTATTGGTCTCAAAGGTTACCGTCATCTTCAGGTTCCGTTGTGGTCGTCGTCAAATAATTGCATTTTAGTCAATTTATAAACAGTTTAAAACTTAAACAGAGTATCCTTATATATAGTACTAGGGGAGACCCCTGCTTGCTCCACACGCCAACCCCCAATGGAACCTTCTAAAAAAATATGTTATGTTTTATTTATAATAAAGGTGTACGATTAATAATAACCTCAAAACTAAGATTTTAAATCATGTTAAGTGTTCAAATCAAATTATTTCATATATTTGATAACATCAGTTATAATAATGGTTAAAAGAACCAGTAAGGCTCAGGTCTACACTTTAAAACCCTAACCTAAAAGCTAGAATTACAAAAATAATTGCTTCAAATTTTGAAATCAGCTGTTAATGGAAATATTGGAGCAAACAGTTATATTATTTGTTATTTTATTCAAGTGGTTGCTATGGTAATAAATGTAAATACATGTGTTGGTTTATCATTCTAGGCCTAACCTAAGAATTTTTTCCGACTAAATTTACAAATATTGGAATAAAATAAGGTTTTTATCGAAATGAATTATAGTCTATGTTACTCAGAGATAGTGTAGCTTTTTATTAGTAAACCTATTTTTCAATCGGTTCAGAAGTGCTAGAGATTACCCTCTACATAAAAAAAACTTTACCTCTTTATATAATATTATAGTATAGACGTGACGCAGTTTTTTGTGAACACAACTCCTCCGTTATTTCTTGACCAAATTTAATGTTTGAGCTGTCAAAAAATTCGTCTCATTTCGAAGTTTTGCAATAAGGTTTTATATGTCAAAAATTCTTATAGGCGTGAGCTAATCTCAAAGGTCGGGTTTTCCCCACAAGATTAAGGCCTGTTTCATACTTACCCGGCTGTCGTGTAAACGATGCTGTATACACGGAAGAATATACGACAGCTTTCACACTGTCTTGCCCGACAAATGTCGTGATCGTGTAAACGATAAAAAGACGGTCTTATTATATTTTTTCATGTCAGCGTCAGTTAGATGTCGGTTACACAACAGCCGGGTAAGTGTGAAACAGACCTACAATGGAACGAATTTAAAAACCATTTCTATACAAAACAGCTGTTTATAATAAGAAAAAAACTAATCCAGCTGATTTTTTGGATGTAAATAATGATTTTTAAATAATAGATAATACAGTTGATTCGGATGTCCAGTTTTTAGTACAAAATAATATTTTAAGTTAGGCCTATAAATACTGAACCAACATGTTTAAACACACACAAACCAATAAAAACTAAAATGAATGTAAAAATAAGAAAAAACTATGTTACATCATAATTAAAAATAAATAAGACATATAGTAGACCTATTTATTGATAATATACGGTAATTGATAGTGAGTAGCTAGCCTTACTGGTTCTTTTAACCTTTATTATAACTGTTGTTATAAAATATACTAAATAATTTGATTTGAACACTTAACATGATTTACCATCTTAGTTTTGAGGTTATTATTAATCCTACACCTTTATTATAAATAAACCATAACATATGTTTTAGAAGGTTCCATTGGGGGTTGGCGTGCGGAGCACGCAGGGGTCTCCCTTAGTGGTCACAATTACGCGACACTACATACACAAATGTAAAGACATTTACAATTTTTTTCTTAAAATTACAAAGTTAAGTGTAAAAACACAATTGTGAGTATTTATTAATTATCAAAATAGCAACGTTTTCAGTCAGCGCACAGTTAAGTCCACATGTTGACCGTTCTAAGGTCGTTATAATTATTGTTATCAAGTAGTAGTCCCTTTCCTTCTGTAATTGCATTACTGTGTTATCTAGTTAATTCGATAAATAATTTCATTTATTATTAAGTAGATTATAAGAGTCCCGTTTAGTAGCAGCATATATTCATATTCATATTCTTCCAAGGAAGAAAGTAAAGCTCACTTCTTTTTTGACGATTATCAACATTTTTAGTGGCTAGTAAAGTGGCTTCAAATTGATCTAGAAAGTTCAAAGAAAGGTCAAATCTCCTCATTTTTCACCAAATAATTTGATTTTGAAACGAAATTTACCTTTTCAAATTTTAAAGTGGTCTTTTCAAGTGGACAATTACATGGTAGCTATGTTTACCGTCAGTATATAGCACGGTCGTTTTTTCTTACTTAGAATATTAGTAATTTTAGAATATTTAGGTTCTTCTTTATATCGGAATATAAGACTTTGGTTTATTTAGTTCAGGTTTCGTAAGTGTCCTTCAAACCGTTTGGAAAATGACCGTACAGTTTGTCAGACTGTTTTGTCGGTTGTAAAGTTTCGCAGTTTTTATTCTATCATTTTATCAGCTATGTCTGGCTTCTATCAGTTTGCTACTGCGATGTGTTTTATTATAATATTCTGTTTTGTAAATCCAGGACTTAGAGGTAAGCTGATTACACGGTGGATAAAGCAGTTAGTGGCCATTTTATGTGACTGCGGATGGTTGATGTGGCTTCAAGGTTTTGTTAGTTGTTGGTCTTCTACATATATTAAAGATGTGGCTACAGTTTTTCTTTGAAACAGTTATATCCAAGAGATTGATAATGTTATTCATTTCATTTTAAAGTGTGAATTTCATATAGTCTGTAACGTCTGTCACAACGGATCGATATAAGAAGAATGATCTACCGGACCTGGAGATGGCGGTGTCCACTAGTCAAACAAGGAATGTTGTTGGCCAAGGAATATTAGCCTAAACTAAACTGATTATATTCACAATTTTGGAGGCCAACATATATATATATATTTATAATAATATGTATTCGTTGTCATAGCAACTATAACTAAATGTGTACATAACCTCCCGTAAGATATGTTTATATTTTAAGTAAAATAACATTTTATTATATAAACCTATATAATTCAAGACATTCTGTACTATCTCAAATTGTAAAAATTTGTCGAATATGTTTAGTAATTTCTGAGATTATCCTAAACATCCGCACAACAAAATGTATCTAATTTATTAGCAGAGAAAAGACCAAACTGATTGTGTACCTCAATCTTTGAAATACTAATAACTCCCGATTCAACACCTTGTGACTTTTATTTTTACCAAAAGTTACATCTGTGCTTAAAGGGACACGTTTTTAGACAGTTGAAGTGGTAACGAAGAAAACAGCGGATGTGTAGATGAAATAAATTGATTTTCTTCTTGCCATTGAACAGTGGAAAATGAGACTGCAGCGATGCATTAGTGCAAATGGGGAGGATATTGAAGGAAAAAACATTAAAATAGGATAATTATATGTAATACATATAAATAAAGTTGAGTTATTTAATAGTCTCGTTAACAGACATATTGTATCGAATATTTCCATACTTGTCTATGTTAGTAGCCTAGTAGTAGTAGGTGATGAAACTGTGTAAGCGTGCAACACTATTCTCAAAATAACATATCACTCAACTGGATCGACTTTCATGAAGTATAACTTCCTATCCATGCACCGAAGGCACAATGGAGCAATAGGATTATAAAATTTTGGACTGAACGAAAGACAACTTACAAATCTTGCCTACATTTGGCGAACTAATAGCCAAACTCCCTCCGCCTATTATATAATGTGTATGCGAAGTGGCCAAACACAAATTTTTCTAAAATTTTATAATTTTTCAACGAGTACTGTTTTTGTTTTGTTTTAAGATGATAGGCACCGTACCGGCTGTTATGACTTCATAAAACGTGTATTTTCGAGTATTTTTGTTTTATCTCTCATCCCCAAAATTTCAAGTCTATTTTACACGAAAATAATGGGTTTATAAAAAAAATAAAAAGAGTACAGTCTTAAATTTATGTTTAAACTCCAAAAACGTACAACACAAAATAGGAGTGTTCATTAGATATTTCAAAGTTGATTGCCATAACGGGAAAATGGCTGATGATCACAATTTTAAAATTACAAAGATCTAAATGCAGTCATTCCTTTAAAACGTAAAGGCAAACATTTTTTTAGCCTGTCTATTTGTATTAGAAGCCGAGAAATCCAGCCGTGTCTAAACTTTTTATCCACCCTGTATATTAATCTAAAGGGACTCATTTTAAGTTGGAATAATGAAATATACAAATAATGTTAAACAAAGTCTAGATCTAGGCCTATAGATTAAAACAAAATTATTGTATTATTTAAAATACATGGTTCAGCTGATTACGATGATCAGTGTTGGTACAATAATCAGCTTATAATTGTAATACCTCTAAAATGCATCCAAAATACAGCTGATTTCATATTTTGAAACAATTTATAATTCTAACGTTTAAGTCAGGTTTGTAATCAGGAGTGGGTGTGGTCACTGATGCTGGGTTTTCTAACCTTATAACTTGTGACCTCCTGTTATATCACATAATTAATTAATAATGTGATTTAATCGTTCAGAATATTTATCATCTTAGCTTTTGTTCTGAGTAGTTGGCCTACAACTTTATTAAAAGGAAATATTACATAGTACTAGTGTGGACTCTGCAATTGGGTTGGCGTGTGAAGGAAACACCAATACAGTAGTAATATTTGAAAATGGGGTTTGATTTGTTGCAAATGCTTTAATGCAAATTTCCTGTAGAGTAGGACGTATCTCAAAATGTGTTTAGCTAGGTAGGCTTTTAACTGTTATGATTTTTTTTTAGTCAAAAGAGTAGTGACACATAATAGTAGAATGTAATTATAAATATTAGAAGAGTAATAATATTATTAAACCATACAAATAAGTTGTTGCAGGATTGATATGAAATGTTTACTAAACAATATAAAAAGATTTACATTAAAATTAATTTAATTAAGCTGTAAATCACACGGAAACGAAGCCTAATATAACAATATATTGCATTTACGTTAAATTTTGTTTCGGAAATCAATAAAATTGGAGGTCAAACAAATTGCACTGTGCCGGTTGTTATTTTGCGAGGAAAATCATAAATACAACTCCAAAGATACAATCAAATTTGTATTTTTCAAGAACTTTTCATAGTGCTACGAAAAGTTTTTATTTGAAATTCCCCAAAAGATATTTTCTTCCTTCAAATTCGCTTTGGGGTGACCGCTTCACTATATTGTCGCAACACCGACGTCGAAATCTATAACAGATTCCTAACAGCTGTGTTTGTAACTATCAAAAAAATGTCAAGCAATAGAAGTTTAATCCAATTCGGGTGGATAGTTATTGAATGAAGTCCTGATATAGTACGCCTCTTTATACTATAGTATAGTTATAGATTTCCCTCATTAAACAGACATTACAAACTTAAATTATTTTTAAAATAAACGGTATCAGGAAACTGACACATACTTTCTACCTCATTATAGGAACTTAATTTCAGCTAACTTTTCTCAAAAACGGCTCGAACGATTTTGATTAAAATTTTATAGTTCATAGTACTTTAGGTCCCTAATAAACTATAAAATTTTAATCAAAATCGTTACGGCCGTTTTTGAGAAAAGTTAGGGGAAATTTTTCCGTTATTTTAAGGGTTTTTATGGGAAAATTACCCTTAAAAATAAAACATTCACAAAAATGCAAAACACGCCTGGAGATACCGTAAATTAGTACCTCCATACCAAATTTCATCAAAATCGGACGACTGGTTTAGGCTCTAGGTCTGATAACATCCACACAGACACACACACAGACATCACTCCGAAAACCACTTTTTTAGGTTCAGGGGGACCCAAAACGGATATTTCCAACAAAAACTCAAACTCGAAAATTTTGACGAATACAATACTTTCTCCATATACAATGGTATAGGGGGAGAAAGTAAAATTTTAAAAGCGCCATTTAAAAAAATTTAGCACTTACTATTTGATATTTGTACAAAGTTTCACAAAAATCCGCTCTGTATAGTTGTGTTTTAAGAAAAAAAACTCTTAATACACTACAGTAATTTTTAATGGAATAAAATTTGAACTCGAATTCTTGTGCATTACTGAAGATGGTTACAATGTCGTTGAAACGTGTTCGATTATTAAACGAATAATAGTAAACGTATTATTTGCGATCGTCTGCATTAAAGCTTTTTTACATATTTTGTATTAGCCCCAAGTTAAATTCAATATTTATTTACCAAACTTACAGACTCAAAGAAAACTTTAAAACTTGCAATGTAAATAACGGTCTTTAAACTGATTGCTTGCAAACAAATAATGCATCCGATGAACATTATATTGTTATCAATGAACTGATGACGTGTTAAGGTCAGAATGGCGTAGGTTAGGTTTCCTTATCTCTACAATTATTACCAGGAAATATCAAGCAGGTTAAGATAGCAATTTCTTTTATTTAGCTGTAAATCCTGATTTCATAAGGCACCACTTATACAACGGTAATCTTGTCATAGTTTATTTGTCGAATTCGTCATCTAGGAAACGTAGTTATCCATTCATGAAAATTACTTGCCAATAAAATTTGTCATCTCATCTATGATTAATATCAGAGGCTTTATTTATTTAGGAATTAAATATAGGGTATTTAAAAAGTAAGTGAAAACTTTTAAAGTTTTGTGGTTTGTTATTTATTGTCCAATCCTTGATAAAAACTCTTTTATTCTGTGCAGAAATAATTTGTTTTAAATCATTCCATTATGTGAAATAACATTTAAATACGAACTGAATGAAACCTATAAACTCGGTAAAGACTTGCTAGCATTAGCTCAAACTGGGTAAAACGATGATTGGATCGACAATATGTTCTGGACTTAATGCAGAACAGTTTCTTCTAATTCTAAATGGATCTGACAACACACTCAATTACGGTTATTTGATTTGAAAGTTACAGTTTGGATTGAGTTCTCTTACAATTTTGTTGTTTGGCTTAATTTTTTGAAAAGGTTAAAAATGGTGCAGCAAAAACCATAACAATAACGGCCCGGTACAACGTTATTTAAACATGATACAAGGTAAGGTATTACCAGAACTCGAACAGAATGCTATTTTTTGTCTACAGTGTTGTTCTCTACCAAATCAAACGGAACACTTAATTGCCTGAGTGAAATAACGTTTAGTTAGGCGAGTAGCGTGTGAAGCAGGTAGTAACTGCACGATCATGTAACGGCCTGTGTGAAATTTTTGCAGTGACATTAGCGTGTGAAGCAGGTAGTAACTGCACGATCATGTATCGGCCTGTGTGAAATTTGTGCGGGAGACTAGCATGTGAAGCAGGTAGTAACTGCACGATCATGTACCGGCCTGTGTGAAATTTGTACGGGAGACTAGCGTGTGAAGCAGGTGGTAACTGCACGATCATGTACCGGCCTGTGTGAAATTTTTGATGGGAGAGTAGCATGTGAAGCAGGTATTTATCTGTACGATCATGTACCTGCCTTTGTGAAATTTTTGATAGGAGAGTAACGTGTGAAGCAGGTAGTAACTATGTGAAGTTTTTGGATAAATATCTACTTAATATATGCAAGTTTGAGGTTAAATTATGTAAAAATATACGCAATTTACAAAAATGACTATACCATCTTTGATTACATTTTGAAAAAAGTGTAACCATGTTTGAAAGTAATAAATACTAACTTTCATATATCAGATATTGTAACTTCCACAGAAAAATTCATTGTGACGCTGATGTAATAATTAAAAATGTAAGTCCTACACAGTGACTTCTTTTAATTCGGATCAAGCTGACGTCCATAGTAAAGGTTTGTTTTTAATTAATTTCGAAGATAACTTTTTCAAACGACATCTTACACACTTCATACGATCTTTGAAGACATACTGGATCGAGATCAAGCTGCACTCTACACCAAACACAAAACATCACGCCGACCGATCTCCTCTTCACCAATGTGACTCGAGGCAGGTTCATTTGTAGCAATGCTGTTGTTAGGGACGCTGCACCGTGGGTCAGACCTTGGCCTAATGATAAAACACTACTGTGTTTGTCTGTCTCTGTTTTCTCAGAAACGGGTTGAAATTTGACACAGTGATGGTTAGTAAAACCCCCAACTACACACCTAAAGTAAAAAGAAACTAATTTCAAAACTGAAAGGACTCTTTTGGAGGTAAATTGGGGGATGAAAAACTTAACTCTTTTGTAAGAAGCCTACATTAAGTGCTATATCAAATAAAAGGGAATGAATTAAAAGTTCAAATATATATATATATTTAAAGTAAAGTAACTCTAAAAAATTCAAGATTATATTTCCTCAAATCTAAATTGAAGAAAAATGTAATTTTTATGTATGGAAAATCAAACTATCACGTCATTCCGTTCATCAGGAATTGTATGCCAGAATCCGTAATTTCTGAGCACCTGCAATTTTGCACAACGATTCATTTCCTTTTATGTCCATAAGGATCTCAAGAAATATTTGTAAACCAGAATTTTACAAATAAATTAAATGAAAATTATAAATATTAAAAAAAAATTTGATTATTTAGCTATAGGTAGGGTATGGCAACAAGTTAAAAAGGGAACATCATGATATTTCAAATAAATTCAATGAAGATTTAAACCTATAAACAAGATGAAAAGATTGAAACTTTTTCGAGACTTTGGCTCGTCCGGGCAGAACTGCGACTGTTTAACTGTTAAAATCGGTTTTGCCGAACCCAAAAACATATAAAACTATACCCCAAACTGTATTTTCAAAATGTTTACCCAAAAACGTGACCCGGACATTTTCAAAATGTTGAGCCAAAAACGTGACCCCGACGCGCTACGACTCTATAACTGTCAAAACGGTTTTCCCGTACCCAAAAACATATAAAACGATACCCCACACTGCATTTTCAAAATTTTGATCCAGAAACGTGACCACGATGCTCTGCGACTCACGTTAGAAAGCTCAAAAGCTTTTCAACTCTCCGCAATAAAATTACGAAGATTTTGGCACCACCAGAAATTTTCTACTACGTCTGTGATTGTATATATCGTGTCCACAGGCAGTCAGACACACAAGAATGCTCAAGATTTCAATACTTCGGCATTTTAATGCGAGCCGAAGTAATAGTATACAGAAATTCTATTAGATTAAAATATAAGTCCATTTAACATAGGACTAGATAGATTAACTGATGGAAGATGTTTAATGTTGGTGCAATAACCAGCTTAGAATAGGACATACTGAATACTAATAAATTAAAAGAAAATTTCAATAATTTTAAGTTTACAAAAATGGTATTAATTAATTTAAAATATTAGTGTATTTTAAATATGCATCTATACAGCTGTTGCAAGATGTTTTGTTTTGGTATAATAGTCAACTGTTAACACACGTAAACTGGAGTTTCTGTTATTTCTCAGTGGCACATAAATTAGCTTATTTTTATAATTTTAAATAATTTGTACCTCTTAGTATCTTCTTTTAGATATAGAATTAAGCCATGACGGTAGTTTTAAATCTGTATTGTGACTCCTGTTATATAAATAGGCACATTGTTTTTCATATTAAAATTGAAACTAGGTTACAATTACGCTCGAATCATAATCACGGTTCGTTTTTTGTTTGTTTTGTCATTGACTTTGGACATTTTCGCTCCACGCTGATTTCACTACTAACTATTTAACCCAATTGATTGCTCGACAAACAGAAGCAAATCGTTGTACAGTTAACTGATGCTACGCTTTTAGCTGCATTATTCTAATCTTAAAAACCCGTTCCGCCGATTTGTTTAACGAACTTGTTCGAATTGAAGAAAAGACGTAATAATACTGAGTGGGGAGTTCAGTCACAAATCGTGATCACTGGAGTACTAAGGAAAACTGTAGGTTTTTTATGTGTTAACTTCTTTAGGCGCGTCTAGCAGACGAAGAGAGACAATGGGAAGACTAAGGCCCGGTGCACACGAGCTGAAGTAATCGGGACGGCGCGATAGTTTTCAATCCTATCTGTTTGATACCTATCAAGTTTCAGTGCACATGAGGAGTTAAGACGCCTGGTCATTTCAATCCTGTCTCTTTGATACCTTGGAAATTTTACCTGATTAAAAGAAGCAGATAGAACTGACGCAGCGTTGCATGTGCACTGTCGTTTTACCAACTGTGTACTATTGAAACGGGACAGATAAAACGCAGATAAGGAGAGAAACCAGCAGTTGCCTCGATACCTATCGAGATAAGCAGAAATTATCCGATATCAATCGGCGTCTCTTGTGCATTGCCCCATTACTCCCATTTTATTTCTGCCTATCCGATTGAAAACAATCTCGGCATCCCAATTACTTTCCAGCTCATGTGCATCGGACCCTATGAACGTCTCAACGTGTAACTCCTATTAATGCTCGCGTAAACTCGGGTCGCGCACTCTCTAAGATAGGGTTTTTGGGTTATCTTGGGGATTACATGAGCTGATTAACTGCGAAATGTTTCATCATGTAACGCTTTTTTGCTACACTCGGGTTAACTCGAGTATCTTACCCTATTCCTTTCTTTCTTCATAACAGAAAACCTCCTTCATTGAATATACTTTAGTATGGGCATACTCTTTTCAAATATTCGTTGGTTCAACCTTTCTTACTCTTTACTTCACTATTTGCCAGAAGGTGCACGCGACTTATATTAAATAAGCATTCGTGCTTAAATCAGTCCATTTCCTTTCTCTCTATTCACTGTACGTCAGGAAGTGCGCGCATCTGGAGTTAAGTGTCCATACTCATTTTGAAAGTATACCTATACAATGACGCTGCATTTAAGTATACTTAGGTATTCTCACAGTCACCAGTTTCATGTTAGAGGAACGTTAACAATTATTCCGTCCGCACCAAAGACAGGCTCTTTTTCTGACGAGTTTCGCTATTAGCAGTGAAGGCTCATGGTTATTCTTGAGGCGGCTTTGTGGAAGGGTGTAGGATAAACGACAGAGAGACGGCTCTTCTATACGAACATTAGGTTACCACTTTACCACAGCCAGAATAAAAGTATAAACAAGATTTAACACTCATCTATTTAATTAAACGAATTCATAATTATTTATAACTAATTATCAGAAATTCCTATTCATATTAATCCAAAATTATTTAAATGTTTAAAAAACATATGCATTATCATTTACTAGCTGATATCCAGAGCTTCGCTTCGTTTACTCTTCTTGGTTTGTTCCCATTATTTTTGTAGTTAATTAATTATTTAAAAAAATCTTAACTTACCGTACAAAAGGCTTTAATATTTAGTTCATAGATTCTTTGGTTTGGAAGAAATAAAGTTTCTCACTGGTTGCTCTTTTCCATGAAATTGGTAAAAATCTTTTCTCTGCGAACCCGTGCCTTCCAAGGGGACATTGTGGTTCCGTAGGTTTTGTTATTATTTACTTCGATTATATGATGCATTGCTGAGAGTGGTAGGGTATATCATTGAAATGTATTAGACTAATGCACTCTGTTTTACCGTTTGTTACCTTTGTTCGGTAAATTTATTTTGACAGTTATAATACTGGATAAAAATTTTAACGGGCTAAATAAGTTTACCCTTGACGTTTTTTATAAACATTTACGGTGTTTGAGTTATTTTCATTAAAAATGTTAAAATGGTCGGCAATTCGAAACGAATTATTGGAACAATTTTTCTTTCTTCCAAATTAGTTATTTACATTGATGAACTTCCACTCATCGGTTAATTATAGGTATACATTAAAATTAGTAAAACAAACATAATGGCGGTTAGCAGGTAAAAAAGCGTCCCGAACATATGTTTATAGGAACCGTTTTATTTTGACCCATTTAACCATCTCTTGAATTACCTCCGCACATTACAGAAACACCCTGTATACGAAGTGTTGTTGCATTTTGGTAAACAATTCGTGACAGCTGACGATGGCGCTTGCTCGAACTCTTGTTTGAAGATGTAGCTTGTATTCACTATGTTCTTTGAACAGTGTGACTTATTCCAGTTGACAAAATCGCACTTCTCTCCAGTGTTTTTAAACTATTTTAAAACTACTTTTTTGAACACAATGAAAGTCATGCGCTGTCCACAAGCCACAAAGGCCCATCCAGTATGTGCCCTAGAAGTAGGCCAAATAGAAACTCCGGAACCTTGGTTGTGGTTAACTTTGGTTATACCGTCTAAACGCTTCAGCTGTTTCACTTCAAGGTCGATCCGACTTTCTCTGGGTTTCCTGTTTATTTGATGTTTTAATCAACATTTGTTATTTTAAGCGTATCAAATTGCCCGTGACATTTTGTGCAACAAGTTTCTATTTAACTCTTAAAATTATCCGTAAAGCTGTGGAAGTCGTAATGTCTCAGTGTGAACTGAAAGATTTTCAATATCGGATGATTTTAAAACAAAATCCTAATTCGAATGTCTGTGAAAAAATAGCATGAAAAGGGCTTTAAAATGATACCCACACATTTTGGGACCTTGTTAGCCGCTATCTCAAAACACATAGGCCTAAATAACGGAACATTTAAAAAAGAATTCATCTTCAAAGTACAGTAATGTACCATATTTCCTACTTTTAAAAGTAAAAACTTCTCAGTGGTTAAAAAAAGGTTTTATGGTTGTTTTTTTTTTGAATGAATTATATTTTGAATAGCCTACTGTTAAAGAATTTGTTCTTGTGAACTAATTTTAAGATTTATTTTTATGCGTATTATATGTGTTTTTATTAGAGTTGGTGCATTTAATACTAACATGTACCCACTGCTCTGCTCGCAGATATGAATAAATGAAAAAGGAATATCGGGTCAAATTTAAACTTACCCGTACACGCAATTCAAAAAACGAGTTTCCTGGCCCCAAAGCACATGGTAAGTTTTTGTCTAAATAAACCCCATTTAAGCCTAGATAGCCCCCTTAATTATCTTAAACCTTTAACAAATACCACAATATAGTAGTTTTTCAAAACGGCCTTTCTAGAGATAGCAGTTTACGCGCGTTTCTTTGCTCTCAGTAGAAGGTACGAGGAAATACAATTTCTAACCAATTAGCCCTAAGTCAACTAGAGTTAACCTTTGAACCCGCCACCCACACCGCAGCCAGACTGACCTTTATCTTAATTTGGGAACAGTCTCGGTTGATACAGGGTGTCGTATTAATAAAACCCCGTTGTAAAATAGTCCACTAGCTGTGTTTGCGATTAAGTTGCACATTGCTATTTTATTTACATAAGGGAAGATATTGTCGTGGGGCATATTAAACAAAATTAACGATATATAAGATTTGGTAATACCAACATAAATTACCGATAAGTATTAAATGTTAAAAAAATTTTGTGAAAATCACTTTTAGATCTGTTTTTGATTTATGACGATAGCATGGATTATTATTATTTATTACAGTACATATTCGACTGATGGTAGTATCAATGAATACAGAATATTATTACCACCAGTAATAGTATTCTGTATTCATTGGTAGTATATACCGTCTCAGAAAAATGGAACACCACCAGGAGAGGATCAGCTTATAGGGGGATTACTGAAAAATGGTGAATAAGACTTAGTTAAGAATATGCATTTGTTGATTGGTATGATTTGGGAAAAGAGGAAATGCCAGAGGAATGGAGAGTTGGTCTCATGTGTCCTTTCTTCAAGAAGGGTGATAAATTGCAGTGTAACTATAGAGGTATTACTGAACTTAAAGTAGCGTGAAAGGTTTTCTCTAATATCCTGCAAAGAGGGCTGAATAACTATTACGAGGAAATTCTTGTCAAATACCATTGTGGCTGTAAAAGGTACACCCGATCTGATCTTTGTCAAATGACAATTATTGGGAAAATGCTATGCTTACAGTATTGACCTAGATTTATGTTGTTTATTTATTTCAGACATTTGCTAGTATTGATAGGATACGAATGATTAAAACTCTGCAAGTATTATGAGTACCACAGAAACTGGTTGAACTCACCATATAAAAATGTATGGTTTTTGAGTAATTTCCATTTAAAATTTTTTAAAGAAGGAAGGAGATTGACAGGCGAAGCAAAATCTCTCCTAGTACTAATTATTACAAAACATTTTCATCCATACTCTATATTTGACCTATTTGTTTCGAGTCGACTTCACACACCTAAGGGCTCATCGATTTTGACGTACGGTAAAAGATCGAACGAACTTTTATCGATGTTAAGTAGCTTTCATACCTATCGATTTTTTATAGTGGACGTGTCAACTGTGTCAAGATAATTTGCTTCAGTTGCTTGTCATCTAGCACGAGTTATGAATCCTTTTAAGGCTCGTATTGTTGCTATCTGGTTTTTGCACTGTCGTCGAAGGAAGTCAGAAGTCCACTGTTGCAGAAGTCAGTGGATCCATCCAATTAACCAAAGAAGATCAGATGTCCCAAAGACCGGGTCTAGCTTGCACTAATGCAATAATTAGTTCATTGTCAATAGTTTCGAAGATTTTTTAATATCACAGAACGAGAACACAAACAGAACAAAACACAAATTGAACTTAAAAACCACTATTGTATAACTTAAACTTAAAAATCAAAAAAACTAAAAACTTTCACCAAAAGTTTATGATTGTAGCACTGTACCCTCAACACTGCCTTCTGATGGCAGTCGAAAAAGCAACTAGACATGTGGACGTTCGATCAAAATTCGATGTGTTGAAAGCGTGCATTTGATCACGTACGCCACTGTATTCACGACCACTGCACGGCGGTCATGTCTAGCCGAGGCGATGGACGACTGCTACACGGAGATCGTGCCGTGCCGTTTAAGGATCGATGTGTATGTAAGGAGGACATATTCATTTCTTCGCGCCACTATTGGAATATGGACGTACGATCTTTTACCGTACGTCCAAAATCGATGTGTGTGTAACTAGGCTAACATAGTGTCTGTCCGCGGACGCATGCTATGCCGTGATACAGTGTGCAATTCACACTGCCACGCTATATAGCTTAATCAAAACTAACATGACGTGGTTTGGAAGTCGACTTGCCACCTGGTGAGGAAGAAAGAAAGGCGAGAGCTCATGCGTCGCGTCGGTAGAAACATAGCGACTATGTTTACAAAAAATCGTTTCCCAGGCGTTGCTTGCGATATTTAGCGGGCATAGCTTGCGTCAGCAATGTCGGTGTGAATTGTTCCTTTTAATAAGCTGGAAAACAATTTTTTAAACATAGCTAGTGCAACGGATAAACCTTATGCAATGCGTGAAAAATTGAGTTTTGTTGTAAAACTGCAAAAATCAAGATTTCATAGCAGGAGTTGAGGTACACCCTATACTTAACTAGATTAGAATACGACAAGTCCCGGCCAACTGTACTGTGTCAACAGAGATGGACTTTTGTCCAGGAACTTGTTTCAAGTTGCCTGAAAGACTTAGAAAAATTAGTTATTTTTATACAGGAATAAGGTGTTAAATAAAAGTATAAAATTGATGAATTTTATGGGTAAATGTGAAACACGGGAGGTGGAAACATTGTTCATGGAAGTCACAATTTTGTAAAATAAAAAATGTTAAAGTTATAAAGAGTTAAAGTTATAGGAAATTCTCAAATTTCATCAAAATTAAATGAAAAAGATATTTTTGAAAAGCGTAAGAAAAATTGTATAAAAAATGTTAAATAACAAATTAAGGAATTTTTGGTATTTTAAAAGTTAGAGATAATTGTTAAAGTTTGAAGGTGAAAAAGCACCATAAAAAATGAAAAAGGGAAAATGAAAAAGTAAACAAGTTGTAAAGAAGTAAAAGTTTTATAAGATAAAAAGTTTATAAATTGTTAATTAATTAAAATAATAGGTGAGAAAGTTCATACCTATATTTTGCTAAAAATAGAATGAAAAAGGTGGTAAAAATAATAACATAGTGTTAAGAAAGTAGTAAGGGTATAAAATTGTAAATCTCAATCGAAAGTATCAATTTTAAAGTTAAAATTCAAATTCAAAAGTAAATGTTAAATTTGGCAAATTTTGCAAGTCCCAAAAACAGAAGAAAAATCTTCGGACAGAATGGAAATTTTGGCTAATATATCATAAAATAACAACCAACATAGAAGAGAAAAGAAAAAAGATTTTCCTTCAAAACCAGAAAAGTTTTCGCGAGGAAAAACCGCGGAATACGCGAGGCAGCGCCATAAGCGAACCAAACGTAGTACGACCATCACTCAAGTTTGAGAAGAAAGGAAAATGTATCAGGAATACGATTACGAAAACCTCAAGTTCATAAAAGCAGTTAAAGGAAAACTACGAGGAAAATACGTAAGACAATAGGAGAAAATGTTAGGAGGGGAGATCTAGATTAGCTGATGGCAAGGCCTAACGAAGAAGTTAGTGGGGGTAGTACCAACCTAAAACTTAAAGAAATCAATGCAAGTTGCATGGCAAGATATCGAACAAGGAATAGAAAAATAAGAAAGGCAGTTGGTACTCGGAAGGCGGCAAAGGAGGCTATATAAGCGGAGTACAGCGGGAGCCGCGCATCTAAGAATCTCAGATATATCTAACGATCTATCACCCTATCTAACGATCTAACGACCTATCTAACGATCTATCGCTCTATCTACATCTGGAATCGCTCTCTTTGAGTTTTTTCATTAGATCGACGTTGTTAGACGGATCTGCGATGTTATAGTAACGTACTTAGAAGCAGTGTTTTATAAAGACAGCAGTAAGATATGTGTCAATCAAACAGTGAACATTTTAATTAATTATAATATTATGCGATATAATATTTCAAGTAACAGTTTTCATTAAAATTTTATCAAACGTAAATACGAGTTAAATGAACAAAGACAGTGTAAAATCAGTTAGTATTACAGACAGTGAAAAAACGATTGAACAGTTTGAGTGAATTACGCTATAGTTAATTATATAGCGGGTGCGTCAAAAAATCTATAAATGATGTAGTCTACAAGAATCACAGGACTGATGTAATGACAATAACTGGAACCACACATGGACTTTGAAGGACTACTGGAATAAGAAGCGGAAACCAAATCAGGGAAGGCGTTAAACCAAATCAGGGAAGGCGTTAGAAGACATCAGGGAAAGTCAAACCAGGCAAAAGCTGAGACCACGAGAGACGTTCAACCGCACCAACGATAACCGGACTTCAGGGAAGCTGTATTTCAATCAACATTCTTGGGAAAGGTGTTCAGAGTCCAGGGTCGCAGTAATAAAAGGTCTGTCAGAAAAGTTACGATATCCCTTATTAAAATATTGCCTGAGTTAAATTTAAATAATTATTGATACTGGGTTGAGATAAAAAATTAGGTTTTTCAAAATATAAAATTATTAATCTTGTAAATTAAATATATAAAATCATTTTCATAATTAAATAATTAAATAATAAATATTAAAAAGGAAGGAATAATTAAGTATAAAGGAATAATAAATGGTTCTACCTAAAAGAGTTAAAATTTATGTAAATAGTAAATTTAGTTTAAAATTTATGTTTTTGTAGTGGAAAGAACCACAGAGTATTTTGAGTTTTTTATTGAATAAATTTTCTTTTGATTTCAATTAATATAATTAATTTACCTTGTTCAAGAAATTCCTATTATCTAAGTATCATATATGATAAGTTGTTTTCAGTGTATGATCAATATTGAAGGGCGGAAACGCAAAGTTGGCATTTCCAACGAAATTTCACAAAGCACAAATAATTTAATTATTCTAGGTAAAGTTCCACTGTTCTCACTCCTCAGAGATTGTCAAATAAATATAATATTAATTACTGAGCTGAGCAAATTTAAAGTTAATAGTAACTTGAATAACTGGAAGGAATTTAATAAAATATTTTTATTTAAGGTGACTATAGGCATAGTTATCTTAACCAGAGTTATATCACCTAGGCTATTAAAATTAATTTGCCTTAAACTTCCAGTAGGTGATATAATCTCTTTATTCTGTAACAAAGTAGGGAAATCCTACAGACAGACAAGCGTCGGGGCTACATTGCAGAGGTGGCTCCCGAACGTCATAAAAAAGGTCTGTCGTTGCAGGGTTGACGTCGCAACGTGGGGACAAAAGGAAAACAAACTTCCTCCCCCAGCGTCGTGCAACTCGTGCGTCGTTGCAGAGTTGGCGCCCA
>JAGFPH010000132.1:839051-854664 GCA_018207615.1 Philaenus spumarius
AAAACATCACATACTATCACAGGTATGTTGATGATATCATCGTCTTATTTCAAGGCACAAAACGACAAATTATGAATTTTTCCGCACTATACGACTTTGATTCCGCAATATTTGATTCCTTGAATTCTATGACAGCCCTCATCTTTGAGCAGAACAACAGCCGAAGTGCTGCGGTGCTGCGTGATCTTTACAAGCATCTTTGTCCACTGCAATCTGACCTCACTGAAGTACGTCTGAACTCTTCAGACTTCCTCTGTCTCGTCCTTGGCTTGCTTCTCGCTCTCCGACCAGAGTGCTCTTACAGATCTTCGAAAATCGTTAATTACATTTCGTGTTGTATAATTTTAGCCTTTGCAACTTAACGTAGGTAAACTCTCCAGAACAAATATAAGAACGGAACGAAAAATGATTTCATATATCTACCTGCTCTTTATTAGTTACTTATCCTTCCCCTTTTTTGTAAGTGAAAACCTAAATAATTATAATCACCTGATCCTACTGAAGGTTCATGGGATATATTATGGTATACATGGTTAATATATTAAAAGTTAACAAGAAAACAACAACTAAAATAAACATACTGCTAAAGTAATACTTAAATAGTAATTTAATAACCAATCCAAAGCATGAAACTATGCAACAATAACTTAAAACTGATTAACAAGAATATGATTTCAAATTAAATTGTATAGACCTTGAATGTGTCAGAACTCGCATAACATCCATCAATCTGACTTTTAGTTGATTTTAAATAACTATTTATTTCTGTTGAGTTTTCTGTAGTGCATTGAGAAGTGCTAACTTTAAAAATAAAACAACGCGTTCATTTAACATGTTTTGTTAATTTAAACATAACGTCAACAGAATAATTTCAAAATGCTTACCACAGCTTATGGGTATGATTGCCTGTCACGTGCAAGAGTGCTCGAGTGACACAAAAGATTCAGCGAGGGACTTGAGAATGTCAAAGATAATGAACGTCCTGGACGACCTTGCACTTCATAAACCGAAGAAAATTTAGATTATTCGATTAGACCAACCTCTCAGTGTTAGAATGACAGCTGAATTTGTAAACATTGACAAAGATAGATTTGGGGAGGATCTTAAGTTTGTCCAAAGATGACCAATAAAGTCGCAAGGAATGATGCGTTGAGATTCTGGAGGAACGTGACGCAGATTAAAGCTTGTTCCAAAAAGTAATCATTTGTAACTAACCTGGATCTTCCAGTATGATCATGACTGAGATCAAAATACAGCCAATGCACTGGAAAAACAGACATCACCAAGAATGAAAAATCGTCAAAACAAGTGAAAATTCAAACACATGCTCATTGCGTTTTTCGATATCAAGAGTGTAATTTTGGAAGATTTTGTTCCAGACAGCCCAAAATTAACCAGGGTTATTGTAAGAAAGTTTGGATAAATGTGGGAGAAAGTTCTGGGGAAAAGGCCACAACTGGGAAAATTATTTAGTTAATAATAATAATATTACCTTGTTAGGTCCGTCACGTGACTTCTAGTCGTGTGTTCCTTACGACATGTTTCGGAGCCGAAACTCCATTATCAAGTTATAATCACTCCGAAAAGATCGTCGCACATTAAAATAAATAAAACATATACACACATACACACTTACATATCACACCAACACATAAACACAATATCGCGCTTGACATAAACTTAGGTGCGCAACCTATCATTGTCGGTTGAATACTGCCGGTATTGCGTTCAGGGATCTAACGATGTTTATCTCTGTTTGTCTTCTGAAATTTTTAAAGCATTCAAAAATAAACCGGACGATATCTTAAATGACCAACTTTCATTTCACTCTCACCATTTATATGATACGGCCATCAAATATTGTACAAAAAACCAGAACGTTCTTTTCTGAACGTAGACTAGAAATGCTGAAATTGCCCCGAGCTTCCTGTCAGTGACTGCAATTTTCTAAAACCAAACCAACCTAACCTAACCTAACCTACCTGGCCGAGTGCTTGGGGCAATTTCAGCATTTCTGGTCTGGTGAGGCAACCCTTCTTGATCCTCTTTTAATGAGCGTGGCAGATTCATCATTTCAAACGTATGTAAAATATCGGGGCAGTTTCATCGTTCTCAAATATTTTAAACGGGTGCCATATTTTTAACAAAATTTAACAATTTTTAACAAGTGTAAAAGGTTACGCCAAATTTGATGTCAATATTGTTTCTATTTCAAATGGTAACTTATAAGTGTTTAGTTAAAAAAAAAAATGGCGTAAAATTCGAAAACTAAGCATTTACGAACCTATGTTTATTGAAACTGTTTTCTTATTTTCACATGTAGAATAGGGAATAAAGGAAAAACGTTAAGAAAATGAAGGAAAACGTTCACAGTTCCTTTTTCAACAACACTCGGTAAAAGTACAGGTCTTAAAGATTATCAGCTGTCCTGACATATTTTAACAAGTAGCTAATTACAATAGTTGCGACCTCGCTGGTCTATTCATCCTTGTACTACAATTAATCACAAATTAACGCTTAGTTAACGGGCAATTTAACGGCAAATCATTATTCTCTTTGGTAAACCATCTCTGCGGGATTCCATTCCACCGAAGTTCCCGACTATTGTGTGCAATTTCATATTTAATTTACGCTTTGTTTTGTATTTTCTAACTTACAGAATAGCTTTTTATTGAATTTCACTATAAAAAGCAGTGAAATAAACAATGTCAAAACTTGGGTAGACCTTCGTATTTAATTTAAGCTGTTTTTAAAATTTTTATGACTTACTGAATAACTGTTTATCGAATTTCACAATTTCAGCAAGAGCTGTGAAATACACAAGGTCAAAGGTTGGGTAGAATTCCATATTTAATTTACGCTGTTTTTGTCTTTCTACCTTACATAATTGCTGTTTATTGGATTTATCTTTTTTATCAGGAGCTGGGAATTGCACAAAGTCAAAGCTTGCTTTCAAATTCATATTTAATTCAAGCTAAGATTTTTATTTTCATTTTTATTATTTATAAATGTAATGACCTAGTTTGAAAAAATAAACAACTTGTTCCAATAATCGTCTAAAAATGGCGGTCATTTGCACATTTTTAATAAGAATAACTCTAAAATCACACATTTTATAAAAAACCTAAAGAGCAAATTTTTGTAACCTGTTTATTTCTCTATCGAGTGGTATAACTGTAAGAATTATTGAAAAAAATTCGGTAGACTATACCATTGAAATGCATTAAACTACGCATTCAGCAATGTAAACTATGAACGCTGTTTTACTCTTACTCTTGTTTAATTTTTCGTTACATCTTTAATTAAATTTTCTAAAACATTCGTTAAGTGCTAATCTATCAGTAAACGTCCATTAACTTAATATTTCAATATCGATTGTTAAATATTTTATTGTAAATGATCGCCATTGTCCCTATTTCAAAAATACATCAGGAATATTTAAAGTAAGTTTTCAGCAAAACGTGACGGAACAATATAAATAATTTAACCATGATAACAAATTGTAAACAGTAAACTAACCTCAAAGTTACAAAGTACATTGATCATAATTATGTTTAAATCTTCCGTCTTTTCTACAAATAATCTCTAATTAAAGTTAATGAGAGGTTATTAGAGATTAAGTAATCTTTGCTTCGAAACGAAACCTAAATTTATAGGCAATCAAGCATTTACTGGTTTAGTATGAACTAAATGTTATAGAAACCGGCTGTTAATATTATTTAGCACACACCTTTATTAAACACTAGTGGAAACCCCTGCGTGCTCCGCACGCCAACCCAGTTGGAACCTTCTATACACATAATCATGTTATATTTTCTTTATAATAAAGGTGTAGGATTAATAATAACTCCAAAGCTAAGATGGTAAATAATGTTAAACGTTCAAATCACATTATTTCATATATTTTATAACAGCAGTTATAATAAAAGTTAAAAGCACCAGCAAAGCTCAGGTCTACACTTTAATAAAAACGTAACCTAAAAGTTAGAAATACAAATAGTTGCTTCAAAGTGTGAAATTAGGTGTTAACCCTTCATAGGGCAGAGCTTGTATATTTTTTCCCTTGTAACGGCTAGGCAAATGGCCTGAGTCATTGATAAAAGAAATTTTAAATAGTGATGATAGTTTACTAGGTCCTAGATACACCACAATATGATATACCTGATCATTTTAAAGACACTTTTTAATATATCAGCTCTTCCGAGGAATCTACAACACATGCTGAAGAAGAATGTTCTCATACGGAAAAAGAAGGGAGCCTAAACGATCTAATCCCTTAGAAAAGCCTAGTACATTTGATTCATTTAAGTTTTATCAGTATTTTGTAACTCGTAGTTTTAAGTATACAACTAATGTACAAGATTTAAATGTGATTTATTTTTTCATATTGTGTTTACCAAAGTATGAACACTTTTGTTTTTTATTTTAGAATGTTCACTAATATTAAACATAAGTATTTTATGACTACAAGATGTAATTTCAATTGCTCTTTTTCCAATATAACTGTTTATTTTGTAACTCGTAGTTTTATGTATACAATAACCTTTCTAAAGTTACAAGATTTAATTGTTATTTATTTTTCCATATTGTGTTTACCAAAGTTTTTCCTATTGTTTTTTTACCGTAGTATGTTCACTAGTATTAAAAATAAAAGAATTATAAATTAATTTTAAAGTGTATTATTTACAAATTATACAGTGGTTAATAAACTAACCACCCCTTACATGTGGAGTTTAAGCACTCTTGTTAGTCTATTGACCACCCACTTATCACAAAAACGGGTAGTGATAAAAATTATTTTAAAAGCTATTTATGTTCAATTTTATAATTAATTAAACTCATATAATGTAAATTTTAAATTAGTAAAAAATGTCTTGCCCACCCAGGACAAAACAATGTTGGTCAATTAACTAACCAGTATCCTATAAAGGGTTAAATGGAAATATTAGAGCAAACAGCTGTTTTATCTGCTATTTTATTCAATTGGTTGCCATGGTCATTCATCAGTCTAGGCCTAACTTAAGATTTTTTCCGACTAAATTTACAAATATTGAAACAAAAAATTTGTTTATCAAAATGAATTGTAGCTTATGTTACTCAGGGATAGTGAAGCTTTTTATTAGTAAAACTATTTTTTCAATCGGTTCAGTAGTTCCGGAGATTAATACAAAAAAAAAAAAAACCCTTCATACAAAAGACAAACAAACAAACAAATTTTTCCTCTTTATAATATTAGTATAGATAAATGATTAAATATGTATGTAAGGAGAAGGAGTCGCTCTTCTATACATGCATATCTAAGTTATAAGTTCTGGTCAACTTTCAAATCAGCTAATATTCATTATAATTTAAATATTATACGATGACAATCATATACAGGGTGTCCCACGAAAAAACAGAGAAACTCTCAGGACTTGTTCTTCAGGTGAAAATAACAAAAAAAGTTCATATAAACATAGGACCGAAAACTCTTCGTTTTCCAGATATCCTCCATTTTGTTTTTTGTGCAAAATAATTCATATCTAGAGAACGGTTTGACTGATTGAGTTCAAACTTGGCATGAAGCTTAACCTAACAATTTAATATCTCAAGAAAAATAAGCGATTATACCCAATCATGCGTTTCAAATGGCGGCTGTTTGAAAATTCCAAACTTAAATTACTCAAAAACCGTACATTTAACAAAAAATGTCAAGGCACATTTTTTGCAGCCCTTTTGATTCCCTATCGGATGGTCTCACTGTCAAAACAATCGGATGAAGGATAATAGTTAAGTTATGTGTAATAATTGGTTTGTTCAACCCGGCATCCTATACCAACACAGTAAACACACCAATATTGTATGTACATTTGCTGTCATTACCTTTAACTTAGCTATTATCCTTCATCTGATTGTTTTGACAGTTACACCACCCGATAGGGAATCAAAAGGGATACAAAAAAAGGTATCTTGACATTTTTCGTTAAAATATATGTATGGGTTTTGAGTTATTTAGGTTTGAAATTTTCAAACAGCCGCCATTTTAAAACGCAAGATTCGATAGTATCGATTATTTTTCTTGAGATATTAAATTGTTAGGTTAAGCTTCATGCCAAGTTTGAACTCAATCAGTCAAACCGTTCTCTAGATATGAATTATTTTGCACAAAAAACAAAATGGCGAATATCTGGGAAACGAAGAGTTTTCGGTCCTATGTTTATATGAACTTTTTTTGTTATTTTCACCTGAAGTTTCTCCTGAGAGTTTCTCCGTTTCTTCGTGGGGAACAATGTATATGGATTTTTACTCTCAAAAAAGCACTTATTTACTGCTCATTTTTAAGTAACAATAATTTATAAAAATAATTGTCTTCACTGCACCACATAATTAAAATTTGTCTTTTAATTTAAACGTTTAATTGAAAGAAATAATAAAAATTGAACTTGAGCGATGTAAGGAACTCAATTATATTACAGTATAATCTTATTTGACTTGTTAAAGTGTTCAAGGTAAAATCTCGGAATGACTTCGCCTTCAATTACGGCAATGCAACTTGTCGAACTGTTTCAGCATTGCCTACCCAGTTTTATTCAGGCGCAAAAGATACTATGGAATGTTTTATCACAATATATAGGCTGTCTGCTGGAAATAAGTGGTGAACCCCAACTGAAATTTGGTTACGTCTGTACGTCTGAAATTTGTTCTACGTTCCGGACAACTATATAAAATCAACTTTTTATGGTAAAGTCTAGCAAAATTTATTTTCTATTCAATTAGCGTTCTACGTAAATAGTGAATAGATGCAAGGGATCCTTTGGGTTCAGTTATGCACTTTTCTTATTTTTATTTGTACAAACGATTTTCACAGCAACATTCCATTTTTTTCTGCTTTGTATGCGGATAAGACAACTTAGCTTAGTTCACACAAGGAACCTATAATTTCTAGTGCTCAGTTTGAAAACTCATTAATATTGTGGTGTATAATTTACAATATCCCTCAACGCCATTTTGCGGCAGGGATGCCAACCTATTCGCAAATAAACACTATCTCAAGCGTAATCGTAATGTGTACTACAGTATTCATTTTGAAATCCATTATATTGTTTGTTACAATGTTTACCAAAAACATTCTACGACTCAAATCAAATACAGTAATATAAATATACTCGAAAAAATATAATAATTTGGAAATACATTTAAGAAAAAATCTTTTCAGCGCGACCACATGTGCAGAAAAATTACAAAGTTCGTACTTAATTCCATTGATTTCTAAGTTCCAATAATCTGAACCCTAAACAAATTTACTCGACCCTTGCGCTAAAAGCTGTAATTATTAAATAAAAAGTTCCAGTAATATTTTGAAGTTTTACAAGTTTTGAACGTCCTCGATAGTGTGTCCGTTAAGACCGAAATTATGTTTTTGTTTTGCTGGGATTTAATTATGATCATCAAAACAATAATGGTGTCAAATCAAAAACTGTTTCTGAAATAAAAAAAATAAAAAATAAAACAATTTAGAAGGTTTACAACAACTTTGAATGGATTTGATATTGTGCCTACTAAGGGGGTTATGAATTTTTTAATTCAACCACTATTTTTGCACCCCTTGCACTAAGGGATTCAGTTATTAAAACAAGTTATATACTAAGGTTTTTGTGATATTTAGAAGATTTACAACCATTTTGAAAGGGCTCGATGTCGTTTCTTGTTCTGCTCTTTGGAGTAAGGGTGGATCGAATCACGAATTAGATGATATTTAAAAGGTTTACAGTAATTTTAAACGGATATTATGCTGTGCCTATTAAGGGAATTATTCATTGTCAGTTCTTCAATCTCTTTGGTTGCGCAAATATATTCATACGATACGTAACATTGTAGGCCTATATTATATATAAAACTAACTAATCTCTCCTTTTCGTAACGTATACCCATTCGTTTTCCGTCATGCTAACTTGTCACAGATATATTCAAGAGATGTATAAAATTTATTTGAATTTAACTATGTATACAATAATTATCTTGCCTAATTCTTACATTGGAATCACTGTAATCACTCGTTCGATTCGTATACTCAATGCCCATACGTAGGCTATGCCGTATTACTAAATGATCGATCACTCACTTCATCAAATTAAAACTTTGTGCTTTGTTGAATTGATTTTAACAATTTGTTTTCATTTTCTGTTTTTTAATTTCCGGGCATTAATATTATTTAATTATTGATGTAGAGTGTCCCCGTTTAAACTCACAGATTAACATTAAAACAGTGTCAATGTTGGCAGCACTACACTCTTTCCTAAAAAACTGACTTTTGCGATGACATCAACAGGGAGGCGTATTATAAACATAGGCTAACTCCCAAAGAATATTACTAGGCTTGAGGTTCCAACTGTAATAAATTGACGAGCGTGTTAACTGCTGCGTCACTCTTCTTCCCTGCTTTGTGGTACGGAACCCTTGGCGCGTGAGTCTGACTCGCACGTCTTCTGTTTATTATTTTAAATACTGTTAATCTAATTGTGAAAAATCACGATGGTATATAGCCATTATAATCCAGGAAGAAATCTGTGGAAATAAAGTTAGGGTTTGCAATACCACATTATGTCAACACCAATGTAACATAAAGGTTGCTAGCGAAGTTGTTAGAGAAGTGTCGTGTACTGTAAACACTTGCGGAGCAGTAGTAAGTAGTTTATAGAATTTATGTCGTAATTTCTCTGTAGATATTCTTGCTAGCCGTTCAAACTACTAGCAACTTCCCCAAGTCATCTTTACTAAACCAAAACAACCAACGTGAACCCACGTCACAGACGTAAAGGAGTGAAAATAGCTGCTGCACTCACAGTGTTTGATTACTGGCTGCGAACTGAAAAAAATAACAAGAAAGGGTTCAGATGAAACTGTGAATAGCTAAGGGACTATAGCATAGAGCCTACGTAGTATGAGCCAAGATGAAATATTTGTCTAAATTCAGAAACTTCATACGAATGGTAGTAGTGGAACTGGAACAACCGTTACGAAGGAGGAGGGCACTGTTTCGAGGGAGGCCCAGTCAAAGTTTAAAATTGAAAATAGTTTAAGAAAATGTTATCAATCCATTTAAAATAGTCGTTCATAGGTCAGCTGATGTAAGACTTTCAGAGTTGGTTCCGTAATCAGCTATTAGAAAAGGGGACGGCCTCAAGTTAGAAGGACACATACTTTAATTTAATTCAAAGAAAATTAAAACCTGTAAACTGTTTACGAAAATATTATCGGTCTGTTACAAATGTTAGTCCATTTGAAATACGCCTTCATAGGTCAGCTAATGTCAGACTTTCAGAGTTGGTACAGTTATCAGTTATAGGGTTCGGCCTCATGTTAGAAGAAGACATACTCAAATTTACAATTTATTTCACAGAAAATTAAAACCTGTAAATTGTTTCCGAAAATATTATTAGACTGTTATAAATAGTTAAATGTTTTATAACTAATTAAAATAGGATTTTCACAGGTCAGCTAATGTGAGATTTTCAGAGTTGGCACAGAAATCAGCTATATATATGGTATCTCCTCAAGTTAGAATGGGACATACTGAAACTTACAAATATTCTTGTTATTTAATAGAAATACCTTGTGCATTTTGTATAACCTTTTAGAACATCACTTCACCTACTCACTTAGACCCGTACATAACAAATTCCAAAAAATAACTAGTAGTTCTGTGAACAGTAGACCTTGCTCGTTGAAATAACAAATGTGGTTTTGAACTTAGGTTAAAAATAGTGTGCCAGTAAGGAAATAAGCAGAAGGTTTAGCCAGTGAAACATTATTTTGCAATTCCCGCGATTCCGGGGTTTCTAGTTCTCGTTTTTTTCTTTTCTTGAGCTTTAACTGCTAAAGATTTTCTTTTAGGGGGCATTGTGTTTTATGTAATTTAATAATCCGTAAGGTAGCTACAAATATCGCGTTATTGAGAGAAAACATAGAATTAAATATTTACATACTTAAATAACTAAAACTTAACAATGTATTTACAGTTCCATATCATATTCCAATATTAGAAATAATGAAAACAAACGATGTTAAAGCATCGTGATAGTGATCTCAACCCATGTACCAACAATTCCTACGCTGTCCAACGGTCATTTTTTGTATGTCCTTTATCGACAGGAGGTTTCATTTGTTTCATCTCATTTTGTAATTCAAATAAAGCTAAATCAAGTACTTTTAAGGAATAATAATTTACAAGTATACAGTTCAATTCTTTAATTTATTCTCTACGCTTTCTGATAATAATTTGTCATTTTTGGTCAAAGGATAAAGTATTCATAAATTACTATTCAAAATAGGCCTAGTTTTGTTAGCAGTCTTGTAGTAGGAACATAAAAACTGGCGTTTTCAAAATAAGAAATTTGAAATTGATACATTTTTTTATACAGTTCTATTTATAACTAAATTACAAAACTTTTTTACATTTATGAAAAAAATTATAAAAAATGTTTATTACTTTTTATGTAGGCCTAAAGTTGAACTTTTTCCTTACGATACTGAACATGCTTGTTTAATAACTTTGTTAATTTTGTACTGGCATATATGAATTGTTTGAACCTTTATCTACAAAAAAGCTATGGAATACTTTTGAATTGGTTTGGAATAAACTTATAAAAACATGGTTGAAATACAAAAACTTGGACGATTTTGAACTAATTTGAAGTTTACGGCCACTTTATGAGCTTACCGTTATAGATACGGAAAAAAAACAAGAATACAATTTTGTTGAAAATCTAATTTGCTACTCGCAAAATTTCATTAGTTTTTGAATTCGACTTACGGTTAAGCCACAAACTGGCTTTGGAAAAAAGCTTACACTGAGAGAAACGGTCAGGCCGCCATTTTTATTTTATTTACGGGGTTAAAAATGAAAAATGGAAAAAAAATAAAGAAAGCAGTCGCGGGACTGCCTGCAGAAGTGAAAACTGTAATTAATATACATCCTTGGTCATATTGAAATTGATTTAATCTGAAAATTTATTATTTTAACACTACCAGGTAAAATATTTTTGCACAACATACAAAATGAGGAAGCACAATGTTCATTTCAGAGGTATTACCAAGGAAATTGTTTTAAAACAATTTCCGAAACGAGGAAGCACAATGCCCATTTCAGAGGTATTACCAAGTAAACTATTTTAACACAACTTACAAAATGAGGAAGCACAATGTCGATTTCAGAGGTATTAAAAAGTAAACTATTTTAAAACGACTTACGAAATGAGGAATCACAATGTCCATTTCAGAGGTATTAAAAAGTAAACTATCTTAACACAACTTACAAAACGAGGAAGCACAATGTCCATTTCAGAGGTATTACCAAGTAAACTATTTTAACACAACTTACAAAATGAGGAAGCACAATGTCCATTTCAGAGGTATTAAAAAGTAAACTATTTTAAAACTACTTACGAATGAGGAATCACAATGTCAATTTCAGAGGTATTACCAAGTAAACTATTTTAACACAACTTACCAAAATGAGGAAGCGCAATGCCCATTTTAGAGGTCCATTGACGGCTCGTAAGCACTACCAGATCTGAATTTGACTTTCACACAAAGATTGGATACATTATTGTTTCGATATAAAGTTTATAAGTATCTCTCGCAACACATTATTTTTTTTTAAATTTGAACAACCTGTCTTTTGAAAATTCTGGTGGGGGAGGGGTGGGATTTGCAGAAATATTTTAAAAACCACTCACAAACATATCACAGCGTTAAATAAATCCATTCATTATACACCCTTCATGATTTTAGCGTGAACTATGTTTAGGTTCTTTGAACTGCGAACCCCTCGGCTCCCCAACATTCACAGTGAATTATTTGTTTGAATTCGCATTATTGGTACGTTAGTGTGTTGTCCCCTTGGTATGCAAATTTTATTTTGATATTTGAATTCGTTTTGAAGAAACTCGACTGACGAACGATCATGTAAGGGTTCTGGTTTATCCTTTTCGGGTTACAAAGAAACAAGGGTTGACGGACGGAAACGAAGCTGTTTCCGATAAAGTGCGCATGGAACCTTCGACTCCCTACAGTAAAGTTTCCATTGGAAAGATGAGCTATTGCATTGACTCTTATTTTGAGAAATAAGGTCGGGAGTGGTCATGGTCCTCCGAACACGTATTGGGGTGTCATTAAATATGTTATATATATATATATATATATATATATATATATATTATACAACGAACCCCACGTTGGCTGCTCCAATTATACAACGGAACAATTCAACGTGTTCTTTTGTTGTATAATAAGTTACAACACCTACTGGAAGCCTTTAGCCAAAATTTTATCTTTAGCTTAGGTGATGCAACTGTGTGACTGATACCTATTTCTATAAGTATTTCGACTGACTCTAACACTTTAAAATAGCTTCCAGAAATTAATAAGTTTACTAGCTCTGAATTTAACTTACGAGAACTCTTGATTATTTTTGATCTCAGGGAAATGAGAACAGTGGAACAGCCCTTATAACTTACCTTATTTGTGCTTTGATTATTTCTACAGCTAAACACATTTATTAGACTATTTCTAATAAAGGAAATTATCATGAATGGATAACCATAAACAGGTAATTGATTACTCTCAGTATTTCAGTATAAAATTTAATAATTAATTTATTCAAAAATCAAAATCAAAACTTGTTCAAAATTAAGCACAAACAACTCACTTTTCTCACTGTCTGCTTGTACATACAATTTCTATCCAATATTAATGTTAAACCTATAATTCTAATTTCTAATAGGCTTGGCAGACAGTCTAATTTTATAATCAATTTAATTTTAATTTATTTGAATTTAATTTATTTACATTTATTATTTAAATTTAGGGAATATCGAATTTACATTTATTTAATTTATGATTTGAATTTAATTTGAAACTAACCTATCTCAACCAGTACTTTAAATATTTTTATTGAATTTACTCAGGCAATTAATTAAAATGGGGGACAACGTATTCTCGTTTACACAGACCTTAATTCAGCGTTTTTCACCTCCGGTTTTCCGTGATGGATGCCGCTATGTTGATGGGCTGGTGCTGGAGCTGCTAGGATGCTGTGTCTGGTAGCCTGGATTTTCTGATTTAAAGTTGTTGGGTTGTTATGATGGCTACAGATGTACTTGAAGAGCAGATCTGGTAGAATCTAGTAGAGTTACAGTTGATCCTATTTCTTCCTTGGTTCGTGAGAAGTGAAGTTCCGTTTAGAAGATCATGTCCTGAAGGATTGCCTATGTCGTCTCAGTATCGCCAAATAGAGTTATTTTTGCATTAACTCATTTGGATAGGCCGTAGAGTTACTCCTGAAGAACTACTTCTGACTTGTAGTTTATATTTGAAAGTTATTTAAGTTTAACGAAGAAAAAATATAATAGTAGTGCTCGTGATACTAAGGTTTTTTTTAGCATAACACGTAGTATACGAACTGGTAGAATAATATTTGCTGCAGAGTGACGTGAAGTCTACATTCGTAACAATTTGAATCTAGAGTGAGTTTTTGGATTTTCCGCGTTCAAGCCTTTATACACTTCGTGACGTCATTTCTTACATGCCCTTTCCCTCATTTTTTCAGTATACTAATTTTCCTTTTGTATTAACTTTTTTGGTCTAGAAATATGTCTAAATTCGCACTGGTTAAATTTATCTAATTTTCTTCTTTTCTTTTCCTTCCATTTTCCTGGAAAACACCAATTTCCCTGGTTAATTTGGTTGTTAGTTGACGCCCCTTTCTGTAACCACTGCTTCATCCCTTCCACTTTGACCGTTGCATCTTACTTGTTTTTGATTTCTCGCTGTATCTTTTTTTCCTTTTCATTTTTCCTTAATTTTCCTTTTTCACATTTTCCAGATTGTTTTTGGCTATCCGTACGTTTCTGAATCGTGTCTGTACTGTGATTTTTACGCGTGCGCGGCACGTCTACGCTTTTCCGCGACTTCCGCGACTGTCTTTCGCGTTCAAAGTCTTTTTTGTTTGTTTACGCCGATTGTCTTTAACACCTGTACAGTTCTAACGCTTTTCACCATTTTTACTTATTTTTTCTCTTCTGGGACTTAGCCTACAATCGCAAAAAAGTTCTTTGGGGGTTTTTTATTTACTACGCGAAAAATATTTAAGTTACTGGTTTCCTAACGATACAATGATAATCTAACCCTAAATCTCTTTACTTTATTATTATTTAAAATTCAAAAATTCAACTTTCATTACTTTAAAAGGCGTGAAAACTCTCACCATTTTATCTTAATTTAATTTTACTTTTTGTTCCCTTTTTTACACAGAACTATTCATTCTCTAATAACTCTTGTGAGTGAAAACCTTTGATTTTAATTATTTCTCCCTTTTTAGGGTGTGTGAAATTTGACAATTAAGCTAACTTTTTTATTTTCAATAATTTGACTTTTTCTTATTTAACCTTTTATTTTTGTCTACTTATGTAGATTCCAAAAATGTCTGACTTTTTCAGTTTCGAGTTAAATTGAACTTTTCCCTTAACTTTAACCCCTGTTTACTTTGGTAGTGTTACTTTTTACGATTTGAAATTCACACGGCCGTAACTCACGCGTTTAGCGCTACGTATTAAACCATGAAAATTACAAATGCATAAAATTTCTGGATTCCTTTATTCCCCTAAAACTCAGCTACTTTCAGGCTAAGTCAGATTTCCTTTCTTGACGTGTCCTAGATCAAGGTTCATCTTGGGAGATAAGCCTTGCTCTGATTTAACTTGTATTTTTGACTAACAATTGACACTCACCGAAGTCCGGCCTTGAAAACATCGAATTTTATAATTTAATATAAAAACCGATTTTTCCCGCCTTACAACGGCTAATATCCGTTGTAATATATATATATATATATATGTGTTCGCACTCTAACGCATAATACGTCAGATTTGGTCGGAATGTGGTACAAACGTTGGTTTTCTTTGGGGTTATAAAATGAGTACAAATACAAACTTTTAACACCAATATATTCTTTTATACAAATTTAAAGAAGAGATACAGATCCGTTTAGCTTCGGAAACATTCGTACATCTTCGTATAACATATAAACACATTCGGTTATTAATTTCTTGATTATAACATTAACAAATTGTAATTCATTCGATATAACAATATGAAATAAAAATTAGTTAAATAATGAAATATTTAAAAGAGAGCAAAATGATTATCAACTGTTCCTTTCTGAAAAACAAACTGAAAATGATATTGCCAAAAGTACCAGATGGTTGCTCTACAGGTTTGTTGGAACAGCTGTAGCACATTTTTTACCTACACTAAACAGCTGATTATATTTGCTAGTACCCTTGACTACTTGACAGGCTATTTAATTTATTTAGGTTAGCAAGTTTTGAAAAAAAATAATAATTATATTATGTTTCTGGAATAATATTTGTAGTGATTTGTGTATTAATCATCTACGTAGATTATTAATTGTTTGCATTGAAATATCACTTAAAACTTAAGTAGGCATAATCTTGTTTAAATAGTTTCAATACAATTAGTAGTTAAAAATAACCAATAAATATAATATTTAATACATATTATACTCTCGGTGGCGGTGGCGGTGTCGCGATCTCATACATTTTTCCTCTCCCGC
>JAGFPH010000132.1:854674-920675 GCA_018207615.1 Philaenus spumarius
ACCACAGTATATACATATACTCGCGGTGGCGGTGGCGGTGTCGCGATTTCATACTTTTTTCCTCACCCGCAAATGCTTTTTTACGGGGTGCACAACGTGCCTAAAGAAGTTTTCACTTCAAAAACCGTATATATATACATGGCTCGGCCTAGAAATAAGGAACATTCATGCAAAACATCATCAGAATCGGTCAAGGCGTTTGGCCGTAATCGTGAGACAGACAGACTCACAGACGAAATGCCGAACGATCGCTTCGCTCAGTCAATTAAATATTCTAACCTGCAGACATCATGCAGTTGGTTTGGTACAACAAATCAAGCATTTTTTCCAACCAAACAACTCAAAATGGTGGCCGTTTAAAAAGTTTGATATTAAATATGTCGAAAATCATTATATTTACAAATCAATTCTCAAGAAACATAACATTTATTTTATAATGGTAAACAAAATAGAAAATTGTTTTGTGCTATAAAACTCCAAGCGAAATTTCAACTAACTTTTAGATAAACCTTGACAAGTGAAAAATTAAAATGTTGGCTGTGTGAAAAACTAAAACAAATAACTAAAAGTATTGGTAGAGAGTTATGAAACACCTGTGTATGTAGCTGTAGTAGTGATAGTAGGCAAATGACTTAATAATTAATCTTTATCTATACAGTAAAACCTCATTAATCCGGACACCTTAATGACGGACTTCGCTTAATCCGGACAGCCAGTTATAAAGATTACATTCAGCTAAATTTGGTATAAGCCATTCTAAACTAGTAGTCCACAGAATGGACCTTTCATATTCACAGTGTAATACATTTTACTACATGTTTTATGAATTAACGTATTGCCTGTACATACAACTAAACTCAAAATACATGTTCGTTTTCTATAAAGGGTATTTCATTGTGTACCTTTGTTCATATTAAGGTTATTTCATTTAATCCGGACTTTCAATTATCCGGACGACTTAGAGCCCCAATTAGTCCGGATTAATGAGGTTTTACTGTACTTACTTTATCTATAAGTTAGTCGCCGCCACGCACTACATCCAGACTTGAAAAATTTTTTGTGTTCACGTGACCAAATTTGATTATCTATTTTGAGGTTATAGAACCTATTTTACATGTAGGTTGAGGTTTATTTACATGCAAGCCTACCCGACTGTAAACATGTTTGTTGGTTAACATTTCCCCCGCTTGGTATGTTGGTAACAAAATAACTTGGTTTACACATTTCCTTGAGTAAGTGACGCGTGATCGTTTCGTTAATTATACATTGTTTGGATGAGTCATAGAGTTTTAAGCGTGATGTAATGTTGAACACTTCAAGGGCACACCTCGCCTATTCCGCCATGACATCATTCTGAGAGAGTTTTAGGATTACCCAAATTGTGACCGCTTATTAGCGAATTTTAATCAACTCACGCAAACGAATTCTGATATTTTACTTTCATACTTCTCGCGTGTGTGCGGCGTTAATAAGTTGGTGGTATTAAATTTGTAAAAAGTATAACTACGGTGCAATACTGAGTGCTTCGCACGCCAACCTGTCCTGGCACAATTGTAGTCTCAGCTAAATAATTTAAAGTAGATTACATTTTTAGTAGAAAGTTGTTCTTTACAGGGTTGATAAAAAGTCTGAACACGGCTGGATTTCTCGGCTTCTAACAAAGATACAAAAATGTCATACCTCTAATTTTAAAAGATTCTGTTTATTGTATAACTCGGTGGTTTTAAAGTTGTGATAACATCAGCTGTTTTTCCAACTTTAAGACCAACTTTAAATTTTGTATGGAAACCCCTACTTTGTATTACGTTTTCAGATTATTGTATGTACATAATTGTGAGACTTCTTTTATTTGCATATATTTATAAATCCAACCATTTTCGTCTAAATTGGACTTGAAAGTTTGAATATTATGTTTTTGAAAAGATCTTCAACAACCTGACGAGAGTTCCTAAAACTTCAGCATTTATTATAATAATGCAATAAACAAGTAGGTCCTCTATCAGGTCTATCGTTATTGCTTTTTTATTTGTGAGGTTACTGATGCTTTGATTATTATTATTTGCTTTATGCTATATATTTATTTGCTTAGCCACTAACAGACCTATTGTGATACCATTTTTTAGATTATACATTTTTTTAATTATTTCTATTTTCTATTTGTAAGTGTGAAACTGAAACACCAAGCAATAATGAAGTCTGTACGATCGACGATTTAAAATTTATATCTATTTATATACATGTACGATTAGTTGTAACATAATTTCACGAACGTTTATGATGTAAATACATTATGAATTATTAACCGCAGGTTATGTTTCTATGACTACACAGTTTATATTAACTTTATTGGAGGTGATCGTATTGTGAGAGATTGTGTCGACGGAAAATTTATTAACAAACAGGAAAACAAATTATTATAGAAAAGGTCATTTGTAGGGCGGTGTGTCACCCGCATGCTTCATGCTAAGTCCAACCTTCAACAATGCCAAATGATGTTGACTGCAGTAATTATAGCAATCAGAGATAAATACAATCCGCTTATTGTATAATCCATCTATGATGATTATTCAGTAGGTAAGGGGCAAACTCGTTCAGGATAGAAAAACTTCCGAGAAGAAAAATAATAATTGCTAATATTGTGAGTTGGTAACTCTGTCCATTGTTGAAAACAGCTGGTGTGTCTTTGGTGGTGGCTGTAAAAATGTGTATTACTGTTTTGAAAATGTCATGCCCTGTGGAAAATTGCACTTTAGAAGAGCAGTCATTAGATTCTTGATGCCTAGAATAAGAAACCTGTGAAAAACGAGCTCTGCGGTCCATGATTGGGGATCATTGGCCACTCCCGACCTTATGTCTCGCCATCTAGTCACTGCAAATAGCTCATCTTTCCTATGGAAATTAGCTAGTACTTAGCTTTAATTTCAGGCTTTTTAAGAAGTTGTCAATTTCTAGATGGCTGGCGCTACGAAAACGTAGGTGTGTAAGTCTATAGCATTTCTAAAGTTTATTTTATGATTCCATAGTTTATTTATGAAGTCACAGATACAAAAATTTCAAACATCATTGATACGCTATTTACAATGAATGTAGAAGGATGTCCAAAACCACACACACTTACAACAATTAATTCAATATTACTAGCTATTATTCTAGCTATGTTTACATCATGTTGATGACAAAGTAATTAGTCTCAGAATGTTGCACACACTAACTGTATATAATCTTAGTTGTTACATGTTTGTATAATTAATTATGAGTAGTTCCTTTAATCATACTATAAAGTAAAAATTGTAGTTTTTGAAAGTAAATTGTAAACTCTCTTTGACAGTATTACAGGTGTTAACAATTTCACAGAATTGTTTTTTTCCACAGATAACAGTTTTCTTATATTTGTTTATTAGTGAATGACTCATTAAAACAGATAGTGTGAATTCCATTATATGCTACTTACTTCATCCCGTATCAGTTTAAAAGTTTCTTTCAGCTAGAGTTCACAGTTTGTTAGTTGCTATCTGACCCATCAACTGGCTCAATATACACTTCACACACTGTACTCTTAACTGAGAACTAAGAAATTTCACATTTTAGTTTGCTGAAGCTTCAATACATAAGTAATATCGGCTCACGAGAATGAAATATTGCAACCTGCGCTCGCACCAAAGAGAACTGAACTTACCCGCCACAGTGTTTTATAACAGTGGGTAAGGTTTGGGAAGTGTTTGTTTAGGTAAAAGCGTTTCTTTATTTTGTTGACTAGTTGACTTATGGAGGTCATATTTGTATTTTTTTCACGCCTGATATTCAAGATTCGAGATTTGCCATTGTAAAATATTTACACAACTTAAACACCCGTAATTAGTTTATTGTAATAACATTATATATAATTTATTTTGAATAGTGAACACCAGTAAATGTCTAGCTTGGTAGGCTGATGTTATATTATGGCTAGCAAGTACCCGGTTACGCTCCCAGATATGATAAATGAATGAAAGGCACAACAGATAAATATTGAGCCTTAACATAACCAGCAATTCAAAAAACGTTTTCAGAACAAAAAAGCTTCGTGAGTTTTGTCCAAAGCGATCTTTTTTTCCCATTTAGGCCTACATACATGATCACCCATGAGCTAGTAAGCGGGGGGTAAGCGCTAAACATCAAGTTTTCTTTCCATTTTTGTATTCCCGACTGAATATGAAAATATAAAGTGTACGAATATTATTTATTGTTAAGGTTAATTAGCCCAATTCTCAAAATGTTATGGTAAAATATAATAAGGTTTAAAAATTAAATTCAAATTACTGGTAAATAACTCAGAAAACTAAGAAAAATGAAGTCGACAAAATACAGGTAGCTAAAATAATTATAACTAATTAATTATGTGTTTAATTCTGAAAATAGTGTGGTAAAATATAAAAAGATTTAAAATAAATCAACTGAAGGTTGATAGAATAAAATTAGAACACAAAATCTCACAACTAATACGTTTATTAACTCAAACTCGTTTCAACGACAAAGTCACCATCTTCAGTGATGCACGAGCTACAATAGTCAAACTATAACAGTTGTAGTTATAAGTTATGAGTTGTAGTTTGACTATTGTAGCTCGTGCATCATTGAAGATGGCGACTTTTTCGTTGAAACGTGTTTGAGTTAATAAACGTATTAGTTGTGAGATTTTGTGTTCTAAGTTTATTCTATCAAGTATATTTTCAAGTCAAACTCAATATTTATTTACAACTAAAGGTTGTAAATATTTGAATAAAAATTGGTAGGAAACCTAAAATCCACAAAAGTGCAATACCCTGATAAAGCCTATTGTGGAATACCCTAATGGTGAATCCAAAAAGGCAAAAAAACCGCTTTGAAGGATAGCACAAAACCAAAATTGTGGTAAATTAGGTTTGAAATTTTCAAACAGTCGCCATTTTGAAACGCATGATTGGACATAATCGTTTTTTTTTTACTTAAAATATAACATTGTTAGGTTTAACTTCAGGGACACTCTGTATAACAAACATTGATTATTGATCAATATGCATTGGTGAGTTAATTGAAGGTCTCTTCAATACAGCTTCAATAAGATCTCTATCAATACGATGACTAGACATTTTTACTTTACTGCTGGTTTGGAAAGTTCGCTCCAGACCATTTCGCACTTTCAATAGCCCTAATATCCTTATTAAAATTGGTACGCAGAGTGTTAATTTTCTTCTTGAGTTTTTCAACAGTTAAGTCGGCTTTAAACAATATTAAAGAATCAACGTTTTTTTGTCAAAGCAATGTGCTTCTTCGATTGATTAATATAATCCTTTGATTTCACCTTCCAAAGTTCCGGTGAATCGCGGTACATAGTCTATATATATAAAATTCAATGTATGTCCGTCTGTTTGTACGTTTGTATGTTTGTCCTTTATGCGTTACCAAACCGTCCATCCGATTGCTTTGAAATTTTGCTTAGTAACACAGGTTAACCCTGGGAAGGTTTTAGGCCATTTACCGAAGTCCTAGGACATTAGGGCTACGCCCCAGTGGCCCTCAAAGTTTCAATGTTAATCTTATGGAAGGTCAATCTTAAGGAAGAAGAAGAAAGATTTCTTTTGATTTTATCAGGGGCACAAAAAACAGCTGTTCGTATGAAAAGCTTAAAACAGCTGATTTTGATCAACAACTGATTTGGATCAAAAACTGAATATAATTTTAGGTTAGGCCTACAAAGAACTTTTTTTTTACAATGAACTAAAACACTTGGGCTAATTATTAGTATCAGGTTGATTTGTCTATCCCTGCAAAGCCAGGTTGGGCCAGCTAGTAATTAATAATACAACAAAAAAACGTTTGGACTCTGATGTGTCGGTCATCACGAAGGTGTTTATTTTTCGATGTCTGAAACAATACTGACGCGAATATTGATCATATATCTCATAAACGTCAATATTAGCATCAATATAGCTTCCATCAATACGGTACACTTCAATATAAATTCCTAGCAATATGCTTCAATATCTGTCAATATGTTTGAAGCTCTCCTAATCTTCATTGAATAAAATAACAATATAGCTGTTTGCTCCAATATTTCCATTAACAGCTGATTTCAAAATTTGTAGCAGTTTTATTACTTTTGTATTTCTTGTTTTTAGGTTAGGGTTTTAAAGTGTAGACTTGAGCCTTGCTGGTTCTTTTAACCATTATTATAACTGCAGTTATAAAATAAACGGTATCAGTTAACTGACACAAACTTTCTCCCAACTTACTGTAGTCAAAATAATATTGTTTTTAATCATTTTATTTACTACTTTTTAGAACAAAACAAAAAATAATATTCTACCTACGTCAATCGTATAAAAAAGTTATTGTCCCAGGCGGGATTCGATCGCGCGACCTTTGAATTACTGGCCGTCCTCGCTACCGTTGTGCTACCCCGTGCGGCCGTCGCAGTGATGCTAGATTAACAACATAAACTTGTTTATTTTTTAACATTTCCCCATAATTATGAAACGCCGAAGTTTTGATAAAAGCGGGTGGTGTCATTTTGTTTGGCATCTTAAACACTATAAATACTGAAAATTTGATCAAAATCGTTAGAGCCGTTTTTGAGAAATTTGCATTTTTGTCGTTTTTTATTGGTTTTTAGGGGTAAATTACCCTTAAAAATTAAAAATTCCAAAAAATGAAAAAAAACGCCTGGAGATATTAGGGTTTAGTACCTACATACCAAATTTCATGAAAATCGGACCAATAGTGTCCCCTCTGGTCGTGTATACATACTGACACACTGACAGACAGACACCACGTTAAAAACATTTTTTTGGGTTCAGGGAGCACCAAAACAAAAAATTCCACTAAAAATATTTTTGGGTTCAGGGAGCACCAACACAGATAATTGCACTAAACAATTTTTGGGGGTTCTGGGAGCACCAAAACAGATAATTCAACTGAAAATTCAAATTCGAACATTTTTACGAAAACAATACTTTCTCCATATACTACGTATAGGGTGGAGAAAGTAATATAAGAAATAATTTAATTTGAACATTTAACATTATTTACCATCTTAGTTTTGAGGTTATTATTAATCCTACACCTTTATTATAAATAAAACATAATATGTTTTTAGAAGGTTCCATTGGGGGTTGGCGTGCGGAGTACGCAGGGGTCTCCCCTAGTAATATTATAAAGAGGTAAAGTTTGTTTGTTTGTATGTAGGCTAGGGGGTAATCTCTGGCACTACAGAACCGATTGAAAAAATAGTTTTACTAATAAAAAGCTACACTATCTCTGAGTAACATAGGCTATAATTCATTTCGAAAAAACCTTTTTTTATTTCAATATTTGTAAATTTAGTCGGAAAAAAATCTAAGGTTAGGCCTAGAATGATAAACCAACACATGTATTTACATTTATTACCATAGAAACCAATTGAATAAAATAACAGATAATATAGCTGTTTGCTCCAATATTTTCATTAACAGCTGATTTCAAAATTTGAAGCAATTATTTTTGTATTTCTAGCTTTTAGGTTAGGGTTTTAAAGTGTAGACCTGAGCCTTGCTGGTTCTTTTAACCAGTATTATAACTGCTGTTATCAAATAATTAAGAAATAATTTGATTTGAACATTTATCATTATTTACCATCTTAATTTTGAGGTTATTATTAATCGTACACCTTTATTATAAATAAAACATAACATATGTTTTTAGAAGGTTCCATTTGGGGTTGGCGTGCGGAGCACGCAGGGTTCTCCCCTTGTTTTGTACAAAATGGCCGTGGTAGTGATTCATATTTTTAACCACATTAGAGGTTGAATTTTGTAAAACCTTTACTTAGCGAGCGTCTAGGACCTTAGCGAAGCTGAGTGCCAAGACGAGAGAAAATAAAAAGTATTTTATAACAGCAACTATCTGGGATTGTTCACAGTTTTAATTTACTGATTAATGTACAGTTTAACAGGTCCGTCAAGGGTTATAAGTTATTGAAGGTTATATTTCACAGATATTACAAAATAGCAATATCAGTTTTTACAGATGCAATTATTTCACAACAATCTCCAATACTTTTATCGTTTTAAGGAATTTGTTTTATTTCACAGATATTACAAAATAGCAATATCAGTTTTTACAGATGCAATTATTTCACAACAATCTCCAATACTTTTATCGTTTTAAGGAATTTGTTTTATTTAGATTCATGTGTTTTTACTTTCTCCCCCCTATACCATAGTATATGGAGAAAGTATTGTATTCGTCAAAATTTTAGAGTTTGAGTTTTTGGTGGAAATATCCGTTTTGGGCCCCCCTGAACCTAAATAGTGGTTTTCGGAGTGATGTCTGTGTGTGTGTCTGTATGTGTGTCTGTGTGTCTGTGTGGATGTTATCAGACCTAGAGCCTAAACCAGTCGTCCGATTTTTATGAAATTTGGTATGGAGGTACTAATCCACGGTATCTCCAGGCTTTTTTTCATTTTTGTGAATGTTTTATTTTTAAGGGTAATTTTTCCATAAAAACCCGTAAAATAACGGAAAAATCAACTTTTCTCAAAAACGGCTTTAACGATTTTGATTAAAATTGTATAGTTCATTAGGGACCTATAGTACTATAAACTGTAAAATTTTAATCAAAATCGTTCGAGCCGTTTTTGAGAAAAGTCGGTTTTTCCGTTATTTTATGGATTTTTATGGGAAAACAACTTTAATACAAATGCACCTCTCCTACCCCACCCTACAAGTCACCGTGACGTTTAATAATTTAAATATGTTTGTGAGAAAGTATGTGTCAGTTCCTGGTACCGTTTATTTAGTTATTATATTTGTACGGTATGATCTCTTGTTTATATTTTGGTAGATCATTTGGAATGCAATTATGAAATAATATTTAATGCCATGAAAATACAAATTAAAAATTTTAATATAATGCTAAGAACAAAGGTAGGCCTATTATTGCTGAAAATAAAAATGTGTAACATTCATAGAGTTTTTTCTCATTAACTAGGTACTGTAGTCATATATGTCAGAATAGGAGATGGAAATATTGTTAACTAGTAGGTAACAGCGGCTTCGCTAGCAGATATGAATACAGGAATGAAAGGACTATCGACTAAATATACTGAGCATCACCATTACACGCCATTCAAAAACGATTTCATATCCCTGGCCCAAAAACCCATAATAATAGTGTCTCATCCAAATCTATATGTTTCCCATTTAGGCCTACATAGATATCAACTATGCGATAGAAAACGCTAAAAATCTTGTTTCCGAAAGTTTGTTACTCCCGAACTCCAGTAAAAATTAAAAATCAGGTCTTGAAGTGCATTTCACGAATACGAAAAATACTTTACCGAATACGTTACGAATAATACTTGTCAAATTTCAGGTCTCTAGCTTCAAAGCGAGTACAGAAATTATTATTTATTTTAAGGGTAGTTATCTCATTTCACCCCTTCGGCTCAAGTAATCGAAATTTTAAAGGGGTTTCTTTCTTGTATATCACTAATATTTATGAAATAATTGTACCGAATTTCAGCTCTCTAGCTTCAAGGGAAATAAAAAGAATGAATACTTATTGTTTTAGTGGTTGGTATCTCCGGTTTTATCAATTACACGCAAATGATCAAAATGTGGGGGCTCTATTTTTTAAGTATCACATAAGATCAGTTGTGCAAAATTTCAGCCCTTTATTCTCATGAAAATTAAAGCTGTATTGTTTTAGGGTAATTATACCACTTTAATTCATTAAATGTAAGTAATCGAAATATTTTTTACAACGTTAGCTCTTGCAAGGCCGTTTTTAACCTCCCCAGCGCCCTAGGCACTTCAAACTGTTGCTCCCCCCTCCCCACTACCAGAGCCACTTCATGCCATCGGGTCTACCGATGGGTGGTGACTCATCATCAATCAGGCGCACAATCCTGCTAAGCCTTTCACACACAAACACAACGCATAGGTACATGACTCGCTTGGCGTTGGTTGCCAGGCGGTGGCAGGGCTCTATAATAAGGGCTAAACCGTTTCTTTGATCTCGGCACTGTGCCGCCAGTTTCACTCTGACGTCACTGTGCTGATAACTGCAATTCTAGAGCAGTGGACTCCTTGTGCGCGCAGTCGTTAACTCGCTGTTGTAACTCGACGGAAAAACTTCATTAAAATAAAACTTAGATATTCTTAATCTACATAAAGTACGGATTCTAACAGTATAAAAAACTTTTATTTTAACAGGTATTTCGAATTTTAATAATTGAAAATATTTGAGAATTATCACAGACTGACATGGAAAATTTACTAAGCGAGGAAATTTTTATTTTTGGGTTATAAACAAACTTTCAGCGGGAAAGTTGTAGCCAATGAATTGATCTAAACTATCCAATTCACCGATTTGTGATAACATGATTACATCATTATGAAATCGTTTTTTAAATGAGTGCGAGGAGGAGCCTTGCCGCCAGTCCCGAAATACAGTTGTTTGATACGGGAATAACGTTTATGTACATATTGTTATTTTAACGTAATATAGTAAATCACTTGTCCCTAGGTAATGATGCCAGCCAGAAAAAAAGTAAGCATTTTATTTTAACATAAACTAATTATAATTTATAATTAAAATTTAATATTATTGAAGTGGACACAAAAAGTTAAGTTGGAGGTTAACGTTTAAAAAATAATATAATTATTACGTACATTGAAAGAAATAAAATTAGAGATCAATGATGGAAAAAGAAAATCGTAATTACGTAAAAAATGAGTTTCATATTTAATTAAAAGAATTACCTTATAATAGAAATATGCTGTCTAAACGTTATTGCCGTATCAAACAACAGTACACCGGGAGTCACGGCGCAGCACCTCCTCGCGCTCATTTAAAAAGCGATTTCATAATGATGTAATTATTTTATCACAAATCGGTGAATTGGATAGTTTAGATCAATTCATTTTGGCTACAACTTTCCCGCTGAAAGTTTGTTTATAACCCAAAAATAAAAAATTTCCTCGCTTAGTAACTTTTCCATGTCAGTCTGTGATAATTCTCAAATATTTTCAATTATTAAAATTCGAAATAACTGTTAAAATCAAAGTTTTTTATACTGTTAGAATCCGCACTTTATGCAGATTAATAATATATAAATTTTATTTTACTGAAGCCTTTCCATCGAGTTACAACACTGAGTTAACGAAAGAGCGCACATAACTGCAATATTACCAGCTGGTGCGTGTCAGCATGGTGACGTCATAGGCGATCGATACTGGGTCACCGAAAATTATCAAAATGGTATAGCCCTTGTTATAAAGCCCTGAGGCGGTGGTACGTTTCCTGTAATTTTAATTTTTTGTCCTCCGTTTGTTAAAAAAATGTTTGTACATTTAACCAGAAATAAATGTTTTATTAAACAAATTTCCCTTATTTTGCCTCAAATAATTGCGCTCTATGCATGTGCCTAGCGTGAGCGGCATTGAGCTCTTGTACTTTGATAAATCACTATTCTAAATTTGGTTTCGATTGGTCAAACGGTCAGGGTGTACATAGCGAACACCCCTACAACTGAATCGTACATACTCACACTCAAAATTTTATTGCATAGCAAATTAATAAAATAACGTATAAATTATTTTTGTATATGACTAAGTAAAGAAAAAATAAGGAATCCAACAGTAGCTGAGTCAAAGAAGGTTTTCACTTTTAAACCGTCAAAACCAGATTCGATTTTGACGGAATTTTGTTTTAAAATGTTGGTGTATTCAATTATTCAAAATCAAAAACATTTCTGATGGGTCGCTTGGATGTTTTTATCTTATGTGTACCCTATATTATAATTTAAACTCTATAAAACTCCTTTAGCCGGAAAAATTAGAGTAACTATAGTACTCCAAGAAAATAAATCAAAGTTCTTATAACGTCCCATGAATTTAGAGAACTGACATTTGTTTCTTAAGTGATAAAGGGGAAGAGTTTACTATTTTTTCCTCCTAACCTATTTAGTTTATGAGTGTAAGACTAATGAAGACGAGAGTTAAATCGATAGCCAGGTTTGAACTCAAGCAGATTAGGTCTTTTGACTCTCTCCTTTACAGCTTCCCTTGTTCTTATCCTGTTTATTTGAAACTCAGATGTTTTTGAATATCCGCGACGAGTTTTCTAGACTACTGGGTAATAGAACAAATTAACAGGATACTTTTTGGGATCCGAAGAACCCTTACGCACCCGCACCCATGCTTACCTGAAGTTTTTTGTTTATTTTGAGGCTGTAAAATCCAAACAAAATTGTTTTTGTTTGTAATGGGTAAAAATCCACTTTAATGTTCTTACTAAGCAAACATACATGATCTAGGCGTAGATGATCTCCCAGATTGAACAGGAGACCTCATAAGCTTCGGAGTGAAAGAAAATAAGCTCAGCAGACCCCCCGATTTCCAAATATATTTGCATTAAAAACATAATTAATTCCTGAATGAAAACTGTGATCTAAATGAATGTTTTTTACATAAAATAATTCAATTAGTACATTAATTTTTAAAATATATATTTTAAAAGACCTAGCTAGGTTATTGTATATTTTACTATTTTAGTAGGTCTAACATAATATATATTTTTGAAGGGTTGGGTTGATGTATATTTTATTATTTTTGTAGGTGTGACGTAATATATATATTAGAACGCCTTAGGTGGTGTATATCCCACTCTTCTGTGAGATGACGTTGAAAACAATATTTTAGACGTAATATAGGCCTAATGTACCAGAAATAGCAATATTGGGTTTACTTTTAAAAGTATATAAGCACAAAGAAAAGATCATATACTCAGAGGGCTAAAAGTAAAAAATTTAAATATGTACCGTTAACTACAACTGAGATCTATTGCAAAGTTAACGGTAAAGAGATAACGGGAAGGAGGAAAAGAGTCGTCTTGTTAGTCTAGGTCTTGTTCAACGACATAATTGAACCAAGATTGAGGCATAATGAAACCACCCACTGTTTGATAATTAAATCTTACCTAAATTATGAATCCGAAAATTTTAATTACTAATTGCTGCATCTCGAAAAACTATTACTATTGCTGAGCAACGGCAGCGATTGTTTTTTGCATGCGTTTGAAATCACTTCTAGAACTACTGTAGTTATGTATGTTATTGTGATCTTGCTAATTCAAATAAAATGTCAGCAACCATTTTAAAGTAGTCAAATTTATGATTTTGTAATCTACTGACCGTAAAACCGCTTAGAGTTGTCCAGGGCTCTATAACAAGGGCTAAACCGTTTCTTTGATCTTGGCACTGTGCCGCCAGTTTCACTGTGACGTCACTGTGCTGATAACTGCAAACACTAGATCAGCGGACACCTTGTGCACGCTGTCGTTTACTCTCTGTTGTAACTCGTCAGAAAAGCTTCAGTAAAATAAAACTTACATATTCTTAATCTACATAAAGTACGGATTCTAACAGTATAAACAACTTTTATTTTAACAGGTATTTCGAATTTTAATAATTGAAAATATTTGAGAATTATCACTGACTGACATGGAAAAGTTACTAAGCGAGGAAATTTTTTATTTTTGGGTTACAAACAAACTTCCAGCGGGAACGTTGTAGCCAATGAATTGATCTATAAACTTTTCAATTCACCGATTTGTGATAAAATGTTTACATCATTATGAAATCGTTTTTAAATGAGCGCGAGGCGGTGATGCGTCACCACTCCCGGTGTACTGTTGTTTGATACTGGAATATTTACATCCTTATCCATTACGTTTATGTACATATTGTTATTTTAAGGTAATATAGTAAATCACTTGTCCCCAGGTAATTATGCCAGCTAGAAAAAAAGTAAGCATTTTATTTTAACATAAACTAATTATAATTTATAATAAAAATTTGATATTATTGAAGTGTACACAAAAAGTTAAGTTGGAGGTTACCGTTTAAAAAATAATATCATTATTACGTATATTCAAAGAAATAAATATAGAGATCAATGTTGGAAAAAGAAAATCGTTATTACGTAAAAAATGAGTTTCATATTTAATTAAAAGAATTACATTTTTTTGGAAAGCAAGGAAGCTCGTTGTAAAGGAGGCATAGCAGAGAGCCTATTTAAAAACGATTTCATAATGATGTAAACATTTTATCACAAATCGGTCAATTGAAAAGTTTAAATCAAGATCCTACAATGGGGAAAATGTCAAGAGATATTGATATAGATATTGACGATAATAACAAGTATTGGATCGAAATCCTATCTTTAGGCAAGCTTACAGTACCTTCTGAAGAGTGGAAAAGAACAATAACTGATTTTGAAATCGAGTTCAAAGCTATCCACGGAGGAGGAAATTCTTTAAAAAATTTCATTAAAACATTGAAGAAAAGATTGGTAGAAAAGTATCCCAATGTATGTCTACAAGCAATACACGTTTACGCTCGAGTGCAAACATTTATAAGAATTAGACATGTAAATAAAGATATAGTTTAAAAAAGGAGCGAGGATAAAAAAGTTAAAAAGTGGCTTCAGTCAAAGAAACATTTAAGTACTTAGCAAATTAGACAACAGTGGACAAATTAAATAAAAGACAGCATAATTCTTTGTTATAAAGTAATTCTTTTAATTAAATATGAAACTAATGTTTTTACGTAATTACGATTTTCTTTTTCCATCATTGATCTCTATATTTATTTATTTGAATATACGTAATAATGATATTATTTTTTGAACGTTAACCTCCAACTTAACTTTTTGTGTCCACTTCAATAATATCAAATTTTAATTAGAAATTATAATTAGTTTATGATAAAATAAAATGCTTACTTTTTTTCTAGCTGGCATAATTACCTGGGGACTTTACTATATTACCTTAAAATATTATTAAAAAATTATTAAAATACGAAATACCTGTTAAAATAAAAGTTTTTTATACTGTTAGAATCCGTACTTTATGTAGATTAAGAATATCTAAGTTTTATTTTACTGAAGCTTTTCCATCGAGTTACAACAGCGAGTTAAAGACAGCGCGCACATTACTGAAATATTACCAGCTGGTGTAGTGTCAGCATGGTGACGTCATAGGCGATCGATACTGGGTCACCGTAAATGAGCAAAATGGTATAGCCCTTGTTATAGAGCCCTGAGAGTTGTCACAAAATTGTACCATGTTTGGACTCATTTTGCAAGGAATAATATTTAGAGTCCAGTAATTAGAGGAAAAATTAAGAAAAGTTAAGGGTTAGAAAAATATGACTTTGTAGCACAAGGGCTAGTTGGTGATTCATAGGAGAACCATTAAGCAGGTAGGCCGTGTGAGTGTGTCTGCGCGTGTGTAAGCGAGGGTTGATTTTATGGTTTAGAGCGCATGGCTGTTTGGACAGACTATAGCTACAGTATAATAATACAATTACTAGATATTAATTAAAACACTGCAGCGATATAGAAGTAAGGTAATAAAACAAAGTAATACTATACAATAAAAACATCTTTAACACCTTTACAGAAATATACATAAACATGACACACCTAATACATAAATTCTAATCTAAACATTACCGTAATACAAAATACATTTCTCCATCCAGTTTAACAACTTCTATTTGTTTTTGGGTTTTATACAAAATATCTTCAATTTGATTTTTTAAATCCTTGAACTCAGAAGTGCGAACAGATGGCTATCGGACACAGTACTGCCAATAGTTGAATACGTAAAGTTCCAGTTAAGTAACACTTTGGTAAGAGGTATCTGGAGGAGATAGTAGTCACACCGAAGCAAGCTGAGACAATGTCCACCTTAAAGATGACCGTCAGGATGTGTTGCCAACAGCAAATCAAGTAATGTCCCAGAAGTAACACTTTGGTAAAGGAATATCTGGAGGAGATAACGATCACACACAGAAGCAAGCGGATAGAAAGTCTCAATATTTATTAAGCTTTGAAAATGGCAGTCAGACACAGTGCTGCCAACAGTGAAACGAGTAGAGTCCCGGGTGTGACCCCTGAGGCAGTGTTACAGCCGTCCTTATCACAATAATCGCAGAAGGTCACCTTTGTGTCTTTGGCGCGTTCGGCGTCTTTTTCGAAATTAGGGCAGGTGTCGACTGCCGATTTAGGTAGCGCACAGGTTCGGATTATTGTGGTTTTGTCTTTCACTGAAACAAAACAAAGCGTTATACGTTACTGTATCGTTGTTTTAAACTTATTTTATTTGACCCTCCTCTCCCCAGTGAAACCTCATACGTGATGTTTGACACCTCTGAGGTATAAATTAAATGTACTCTCGAAACTTCGTTCGTACTAGCACATGGCAAGGGTTACATACCATCAGTGGTCACTAAATGTTGCCCAAAATCGTATTAAGGGTGTGCAATACCACTCGAGTATTAAAAGCATCGAATCCAGTGAGTGGAGCCAACGTTGAGAAGGCTGGCCCATGATATTACATTGGTAAAGCGCGGCTAGAATATCGCTTATGTACACTTTTGTTTTTACTAATTCCTGTCTTATTTTTAGTTTCCGCCAAGTGCGTACGGCGTTTAAATTCGCAGAAAGCTCAAATGTAGAGTTAGTAGGTAACAAAATTCGCCCTGATGTTTTACTGCTATCATGTCTCGACTGAAAATCATGTTTTTCATCTTGTTTATAAGAAAATATAAAATGTATAATTTAAAAAATTTCTCGCCTGCGAACTATAATTTAGATGTTCATAAACGATTTCCTGCAAGTTACAAAAGATTGTCTTCAGAATTTTATGAAAGATACGTTATATTGAAGAGGACTGTTTGGGACGGTTTCGTCCTAATATTGCACACCCTTAATTACAACAACGCAACAACTCTTCACATGCAGGGTGTTTCTAAGGTGCGCGAAAATAATTCAGGGGTGGTTACTTAGTGAAAATAAAGAAACTTTTCCTATAAACAGATGTTGGGAAACACTAATCGACGCTGCTTCGCTGTTAACCTTTGTTCGATAATTTTGACGATTAAAAAAATCGAAATTTTGACGATTCGATAGGAAATTAAACGGGCTACAAAAGATTACTCTTGACGTTTACAAAATATAAGGTTTTTGGTTATTCTTATTTAAAACTTTTAGATGGGCGCTATTTTAAAAAGAATTGATTTTTTTTTAAATACGATTTTACATTGAGATATACCGTTAAGCCGTTCAAGGAATTTCAATTATTTAGTAAACACAAATTGGAGTTATAGCAATGAATACAGAATATTTTGTTTCAATATTTAATTTTAACGTGTCATATTATAAGTAAAACTTTTTAGTTTACAATTAGTTTATTTCACATAATATTTTTACCTAAGGAGTCTTAAAACAAAATTACATTTACTTTATAATGCGATATACTCATTCCATATTATTTCATTAAAAAAAAACAAAATCATTAATAAGTCAATTGAATTTTAATTGTTCGTGGAGAGTATTACAGTACAACTTTGTATTTGTAGAGTAACGGTGCATGACGGCGGCTAGTGGAAACCTCTTCCCGCTGATTGAAAACAACTATTACGTGTCACTAAAAAGTTTCAAGTTAGAAAATTTTACGAAATAAATAATGCAAGCTAAACAATTCTGTTTAGGATTTAATTTCCTAACAAAGTTAAATAAGACTGAAGTAATGAATAAACATGTGGTAACATAAATGGATTTTACAAACGTAATAACGTCGTGTTTGGTATCATTTTTCTATTTTTTTTAAACTTTATAAATATCCTTACAAAAATTTGAAATTGTGAGTCACAAAAAAAAAGTAGAATAGTGCAGTGGTTAAGGCTCAGCTCCCCACATTCAAAACGGTGAAGTTGGGTACCAATTTCAATGTTAAATAACCAAACATACCTTCCCTATTAAGCATATTTTTGTGTTGTTTTTGTCAAAAAACGAAAGCTGTATTTTTTTTCTTAAAGTAGAATAGATTGTGGGTGTTGATTGCTAAGGTTTTTTTGCAATATCTCTTTTTTTAACTAAGTAAAAAATGAATAAAATTTACTATTTTTTACTATTTATATCATACGTTTATGAAAGCAATAAAACGGGGTTTGAAAATGTATTTAGCAATCAACATCCGCATATGATAGTACTTCAAAATGAAACCAAATTTTTAAATTTATTCCACGAATTAACAGAAAAAAATGACTTATTCTGTAGCATTGCTCTTATGGGAATTAGATTAAATATGGCGGACAGGGAAGCGCCCCCTTAACCCAGTAGGTGACTAATTAATTATTGAAACAGAGGTGTGAGAAAGGGAGTGAGAGGGAACGGGAAGGGTCTGTAGCAGGTAGCTAAGGGTACAGACGACAAGTTACTGTATACAGACTATTGGTGGTGAAAGAAGCGTTTTCGGACATATGTTTATAGAGCTTTTTCTCTATTTTGACCCATGCAACTACCACTTGAATGATCTTAACGCAGTCCAGAAACACACTATATACACTCATATGTAAACTCATTGTTAAACTATAAGGATTATAAGAAGAAAACCAATGTATGTAAACTGCTGTTATTGAAACATGGCTTACATTGAGCGTAGGTCTTAGAAATATAAACACCGTAGTTATTTGAAATTCGGAATTCAAGCCGATACTAAAGCTGATTAGGATATCCTATTTGAAAAATTACCCTCACAAATCAAATATTTTTATTAACTATGAACTTGAAATTATACTTATGAGGTTCTGTCATTTACAAATTGCATACATTTAAGAATAAGTTTTTGTACTAGCCTACTTTTGGAACACTCTGTACACCAGAACTGCCCCCTCCCCCGACTAAAAGGCGTTGGCGCCAGAACCGGGATCGTTATTATCTAATTAAGTTGGGCGAGCTTCCGGCATTTTGTTAGTCTGCCTGACATTAAGATTCCGCCATATTGGATCTATAGCCCATAACTAAAACGGTAAATTTATAAAGGTGGAGGGAAATAACGCAGCTTTCAGACTTGAATTAAACTTAAACTCTTTCAACTGGTTGCACGCGATTCATGAAACCAGTTGTGCGAACTGACTCAAAACGTTTCATGAAAGCTTTTACATTACACCAAAGCACACAATTAAACCAACCAGTCTGATGCAGCCAGTTGTACGAATCTGACTCAAAACGTTTAATGACAGCTTTCACATTACACCAAAGCACACAATTCAACCAACCAGTCTGATGCAACCAGTTGTACGAATCTGACTCAAAACGTTTAATGACAGCTTTTACATTACACCAAAGCACACAATTCAACCAACCAGTCTGATGCAACCAGTTGCACGAATCTGACTCAAAACGTTTCATGAAAGCTTTCACATTACACCAAAGCACACAATTCAACCAACCAGTCTGATGCAACCAGTTGTGCAACTAATGTGTTTGTATACTATTCTAGCCCTAGCGGATAAATGCGAACTCGTCAAGAGTCTTGGGGAAATAGCCAAGTGATTCATTTTTTTATATTAACGAACAAATTGTATATACATAATTTCGTATTTATCTCAATAACCTACGCTTAGAACTAATAAAGCAAATAAAATCTATTGTTAGTATAAGTCGCCGCAACACTGCAACAATCAAATACCTTATTATCTGTGATTTTACAGCTAATAAAACATTATTTCACGAGAAAATGTGATAATTTGGCTATGAATTTGCATACAGAAAAAGTGATCAAACTTTTGTTTGTAATTAAAAAGCACAACTGTTTTGTGTCTTCTGTAGGATTCAAAATCAAACATATAAACGACGTCCATTTTGAATAACATTAATAGAAAAATATTATTATGTGTTTGTACTTTGTTTATAATGATATAAAACGCTTTGCAAGATCTTTAACTTGTTATATCAACCTGTTTTTATGTTTGTTTATTTTTTATTTTTGATATAATAAATGTTTATATTGGAATCGTACAAGGTATAATTCGATCGAAAAAGGTTTCGAGTCAAGAAAATGAAGGCACCATATTTCAATATCTGTTACCTATGACACCTGGAGGAATTGCAATATACGAACTTAAACCATATATATTTATAATGTAATAAGAAAACCTCCTACCACCCATTAGTTGAGTTACTATCTGCGAGAAAAAATGGCGACACCACTCAAGCAAATGATGTCGGATATTTAAATACTGAGTTGTGAATTTTGTCTCAAGTGTTCTGTGAGCTCTTGCGCGAGTTGGAGTCACAATTTGTTCCAACAGTTAACTCAAAATAAGTTTACACGTGACAACAAGCTACATTAAAGCAATTTTAAGTTTCGCTACTTCCCCAACCCTTGTTGAAAATATCAGTTGGTGTGTCATTATAAAAAATTTAAAAAACGAAGTAGTAACCAAAAAATTAAAATTAAATTTTTGATTTATTATATTTCTACTATTTTAATTTGTAACGCACTTAACAATAATACTGTAGTATGAAAATCAGCTTGGCAAGCCGATTTAATATGTAAAATTACATTTCTTTCAATTTAAAACATCAGACACTTTTAACTTATTAAGAGTTAAATACATTTTTCCTGGAATATTCTATAGTCCTATATTTTTGTTGTTGTTAACAACCTATGTTGTAGATTTTCAACACCAGGTTACTATTTTGACTATTAATTAAATAACTGTAATAATTAACAAAAATTAATGAAATGGCTGAACAACTTCAGCCACAGTTATTTTAACGTATTCACCAGAACAGAAGAAACTACTAATAAAAGGTTCATAAAGCCGCGTTTACATCAAATGTTGACAACAAAATGTATTGCCAACATGTTGTCAACATATTTACAACAAGTTGACGCACAGGATGTCAACAAGTTGACAACGTGTTGGCAATAAGTGGAAAACAAGTTGACAACAAAATAATTTGCTTCATCTACACAAACACACGTGCTATGGGGTTGGCCTTGACTACAACTGGAGTGGTGACGCGATTGTCGAGCGTGCTGAGGCGGAGTGGGGAAAGTTTCAACTTGTTGTCAACAAGTTGCTCGTCTTTTAGCTAGCAAATGTTGACAACATTTTGTTGTCAGTTTTTTTTATCTTTACCGACAACCGACGGGAAACGAAATGTTTGTTTTCAACAAGTTGACAACATCCAAAAGTTGTCAACATCTTCTTAAAACTGGCAACAAGTTGCCTCAACTTGTTGACAACTCCTGTGTAAACGCGGCTTAAAGCTGGGATGCATGTTTAGACCTGCAAGTTGTAATGTCGGACACTAACCCGCGACACTAGTCACGACATTGCTTGCCAATTTATTTACATTTTCAGTTTTTATTGTTGGACAGAAAACTCCCACCATTACACTACGTTCCATACTACTTACCTTGAATGCTAACTTTCTGGCAAACCGTTTTGGTAAGATCAGTATTGTCGACGGTTTTAGTATCAATACCCAGATTTTTACCAATATCGTCAAACCCATACGTCTTTAATGTGTCCAGTATGCTATGTAATGCACCGTCCACCATCTTTAATGCTTCCGAAGTGCATTCTACGGGCTGCAGAGAGTTGTCAGTGTTGAACTGATCCCCGCATTGTGGGTTGGTAGCAGAATTGCAGAGGTAGCATTTTGTGCCCTCCCCTAAAAACAGATAGCATAGTATTAATACATTATTCCTGCTTAATGAATAAATGCAGATTTATACAAGGCTAACCAACTAATGGTGGCGACTCATGATTGTGCATTTATTTCTGAAGCTAAAGTAGGTTTCGTGTATAAGTGCAATGCAAATAAGCATATTAAAATACGTCCTAAATCGTTTATTTTGTAAAAAAAAAAAACATTTTGTATGACTTTCGAAGTAGATAATGATAGTACCCACACACTCGGTATGAAAAAAGTGATAAGGCAGCTGATGTTTGCATTAACGCAGCTAAGAGAAGTCTTGTCCCGGGAACATTTAAAAACTATTTTTTCAAATCGCCTACATTTTTTTGATACAAAAAACGGAACATAAAAAGGTAAAATTCGTTTTTATTTTGTTACATTTTTAAATGGTAATTTTTGTTTAGCGGCCCGAAATGATAATTTTTTACGTGTTATTAACGTGTGATAAAGTGCCCAAGTTGAACACAGTTTGAAAGGATTAACAATGTTTGGTGAAATTTTGGTTTATGTGATAAAACTGTTCGGTGATAGTAAATAAAAATACAACATTTTGACGCTCAGCGTCGCCTTCTTAAACGGGACCATGAAAGTCAAAACCTCTTTAAAAATATTTACTGCTAGAAGAACTTTAAATGTTGAATACTCTGTTTACATTTGAGTTTTCTTCAACCCCCCCCCCCCCCCCCCCCCCCCCCCCAAGTATGCATTTTGAGGCATTGGGATTTAAACAAATACGGTGCGAATTGTTCAAACTATCTATACCAACTATGAGTGTAAAACCAAGTGTCTAAATTGATTCGTTTGATAGCTATACATACATACCGTACGGATGATCTTCTACACGGTTTATAGCGTACAATGATTGCACAAAAAATTTAAAAACAATTGTTGGAGTCAAAGGTAAAAAATATAATAATATGCAAATAATTTTAGTTTTGAAAATAAACGAAATTTTGGTAATAGCCAACATGTTTGGAATTTTGTTTTCAGTACCAGATGACTAGAGTATTAAAAGAAATAAGTATATAGATTGTTTAGTCGGCGCTGGAGGTTACAGAATTTTCTGGTTTACTAAGTTTAGGATTAGGTGACTTTAGGTGTAGTGATGTTTCATAGTACAATATTAAGTTAAGTTTATTTATTTGATAATATTGTTTAGGTTACCTCAATCTGGACCCAAAATAGTGTTATTAACTAAACAAATATATTCAGAATCAAAAGTACCAACATACTTTATCCCGTCGTTGCTGCAGCACGCTATACTTCAAAGTTAGACCTACTGCATAAACGTAATTAACATTGTAAAATCCAAGCAATTAATTTGTATAACTTCCTGTGGTATAATATTCATTTTATATTCCAAGGTTGTAGAGTGAGATTTGTATAATATCCGGCTTCGTATAGCACGTTAGTGGAAATTAAAAATTATATCATGGAATAATTACTCGTTGCAACCATGCAAATGCATGCATTGTAATCGTAGCTGTATATTTTATCGTAGACACTATTGGTTTAAACAGCTGTAACCCATTTATTTCATAACTATTCCCAGTGCCCCAAGGGTATATTTTCAGCAGTAGAGATAGTTTTGAAGAATTTAAAAAAGCAAACTTAGAGGCCATTTAGAAGTAAAACCTTAGAAAAGTTTTGCTTTTGTATTTTTAATTTCTATAATTGAAACTCATAACTCAAATTTTTAACAAACTTTGCTAATAATAAACCCAGCAATAAAACAAATATATAAAAAACAGCAATAATTATAAAAATAAGTTACATTTTGTATTGGACAAGTGTAAGATAGTTACTCAAATTGCCAATTTCACAATCTCTTTTTCTTCACCGTATGATTCACCCCATTTTCTGTTTCATTTCTTCCGTGAGATGTATTTCAACCTCAAGACGTATAAAGAGTACAATAAAACAGTCGTTAAATATTGTGGCTGTTTGAAGCAATAACAATCTTGTTGAGTCAGAGAATAACTCGTGCGTTTAAATGTATACAAGATGATATGCAACTGCAGAAGAATCATGTGGAAAGAATCGTTGGTGGATTTGAAATCGTAGATGAAACTTTTGAAGAAATATTATCTTTAATTATAGGTACTATATGGGTTCATAAAATTCATTCGAGGTTAGGTTAGGGCTGCCATAGGATAACATTATCTTTGACCATTAATGGAAGAGTGTAAATGTGTAAATATGGGTGTTTGAAACTTGACTAGTTAAGGGCTTAATATTTGAAAAATAGACAATTTATGCACCCCACTTTCATAGAAAAGTCACCCACATAAGAACAGACGAATAAAATGAATTCCTGATAAATATTTAGCGTTAGGTCCAAATTTCCTGGTCCGAATCACTTACGGACAAATCGATCAATGTTTACATACATGGTCAGCTGTGGTTCGGTAAGCACTGTAAATCACATTTTATTGCTCACAAATTGCGAACGAACGCCTGCATAAGGTACATCGGTTACACCTATGTTAAATATTTCACATCTCTGCGTAAATTCCACCTAAAAAATAATAAGGAATTGATCAAAATTACATGCATAAATGTAAGAAATCTAAATGCAATTGAGTTTTTTCTATAAAGAACAAGATGTACTAAATTTCAGCCCTAGAGCTTTAATAATTATTCATATAAACGAGATCTCTATTTCGTTTGTGTTTTGTTCTCATAAATTTGAAGTACTTTCGTTGATAATTTGGACCAACACCAACTGTAGGCCTACGTCATCAACTAAAGTATATTCATTAACTACCACGTTCTCACCAACCAGTATAAATCCTCAACTGAGCAGACCCTTCGCTTTAAAGAAGACAAATGAAAACAGTTCGACTTAGGTAGGTGTAACACAAATAATAAAATGAAAACTGTTTCTTACAAAATAATTTTAATAGTCAAACGCATTTCGATGACCAAGTCATCATCATCAGTGGCGGTACTCAAACTTATAACTAACTTAATCATATGGTTGTGACTGCACCATCACTGATGATGATGGCTTGGTCATCGAAACACGGTTGACTTTATTTTTTTGTGAGAAACTGTGCTCATTTTATTAATTATAAAGTGTTTTTTCTCATAAGTTTAAATGTATACACAGGTATTGCATTTATTAGATTTTAATTAAACTCTTTAACTTCCATGAATAGAGGTAATTCGATTGCTCATTCGTCTTATAGAGGTAAGATCTTGCCCTAAAATTATATTTAGTTATCAAGGTTTTCTCAAATGAACGGGAAATATTTCGAGTTAACGTGGTTCGAGTTGTCGAAAGTTGACTGTATATAAGAGGCGCGAAATGACGCTTAAGTTTAAAATAGCCTCCAGACTATAATCTAGGTGTTAGCAGCTATTAATAGAATGTCGTTAGAGGGTGAATGAGTTAATTTTAGGTCTGTCATTGTGGAATTTCTCTGGAGCATATAAAGGGAGCAAGCTGTAGTTTGATAGCTTTTCTAATGCGCAAACAAATTATTCCAACATTAAAATATTATGTAAAACGTTTCATTTTTGCGCCGGATGAGCACAATTTATTGTCTATAACTTTCGAGCTATTCATGAAAATGTTGTTAGTATAATTTCCTCTTCAACCCTTTTTTATACATTAAGTCTGAAAGTATTGTGTAAACAAACTAGTTATGTTGAAAGTAAACATACTGTATATATTATTTCTGATTGCCTTACTGGACTGGTTAATTTTACTATAAATTTACTTATACTGTATATACCTACTTCGCAGGAGATATAGCGGACCCAATTTCGCGAGTTCTGTAGTTTTAAAAGGTATAATCCTTTTGGCTCGGCCTACAATTTATTTTCTAGGCAAATTTCGAAATTTCTATTTACTACCGTTTATTTACTTCGACGTCCCCATGTGCTAAACATAAAACAAATTTATTTGCCCCTTGCACTAAGGGTTGCAGTGATCAAACAAACAGTTTCTGCAAACAATTTTGGAAACATTTAGAAGATTTACTTATAATATTTAATGAATTTGATACTGTGCCTCCTAACAGACTTACGTATTGTTTTACGTTCAACCTTTATATTTTCCACCAACTGCTAAGAAAATTTTCTGTCAAAAGACTTTTAGTAATAATTAGAAGATATAAAACAATTTTGAACGGGTTCAATATTGTGTCTACTAAGGGAGTGTTGCTGTAAGGATTGGACCTAAGAAAAATTGCTTCATACGAAAGTTTCAAATAATAGTCAGAAGGTTTAAGACTTTATATTCTTAACCCCTAATTTTTACTCCTTGAGCTTGGTTCTACGCTTATATGTATAATAACTTTAAACTGATACAGTATTTTGTATTATAAAGAGGCTATAGTGATTTTTAAGTTTTTCATAAATACGTCAAAATGTATAATAATAAAAATATGTCTTTATTTAATTTTGAAATACATGACTTTCATACTTTAAAAATAGTCGACAATACTCCTGGTCAGGTGATCGTCGGAGGAGGTGCCACTAGAAAACAATAACATCTTATAAATAATAAGTAAAGAAAATATTGATGGCCTACACAGTTTATCAAAATGTTTATCCACTTGCCCGAGATTTTTCATCTTTATTTTACATATCAGTCTGGAAGTAATTTGTGTAAAATTATGACAGTTATCGTGCCCATAGAAAAGTGATATCATAATATATATAAATATTTTAGATGACTATGGTTTTGTGACTTGATGCCCAAACTAGCCGAACTACATTATTTTTAATATTAAATTACGCTTAAGCACATATCTCTCAAAACCATACATTACTGTTAAGGGCTCGAGAGTAGTTCTTTAATAGTAAAAACCAAATTTTCTAATTCGGAAGTTGCGTGAAATTTTCGCACTATTTTCAGTTTTTACTGAATATTTGTAATATTGCAGAAAACTTTATACTCATCTTTTTTACACTAGATTATATTCCCAACAGTTTGATGCCAATGCGAGGTTTGTGCGGTTAGTAATTTCCGAGATACAGCTAAACATGTTTTGGTCTCTTCTTTTTTTGATACTGTCAAAACCATGAGAAAAGTCGTAGGTAATGATGTTGAAGTATATTTATTTAGCTTTAACTTGAGCAGTTGGAACCTATAGGCCTTAATATCAAAAGTAACACTTAACAGAAAACCTTTAAAAAATGGACAAATCAATAAAATATTTTAGGGCATCAAACATCACGTAAGAACTTATTCAGATCAAAAAACTTACTTTACCATAATTTTGTATTTGTTTTTTATTATTTTGTATACTGGATTATTAATATTCATTAGACCTATAAGAAGGAGCTAATTTGTCCAAGGTACAGTAAATTAAAAATACAAATAATTAATTTAGTATATGTGGCGTACTATTATTGTGATTTGTATAACAATAGTATCACAATTATTTAAATGATTTCGTGTTACTTACAAAAAATGATGTTGTAGTCTATTATTAACTCCTGATTCCATGTTATTTTAATTTCGTTCATACTCCAGAGTGAGAGTACTGTACATAATGCGACCGCCAACCATAAAATGTTACTTTTTTCATTAAACTTGTCACTATTTCTAGGCAAAGAATGACCACTTATATCTATCATATTGTAAGATATGATGACTCTTGTGAGCAGCGGATGGATCCAACATAGTTTAAGACGTCCACATTATAATAGGAAATTCTACAATCGGCCGATCTGATAAGTTTTGGTCCGGCCTTGACAATTTCGTAACAGCTGATGTTTATGAAAAGCTATTGACACAAGAGCGTGGGATCTCCAGCAGTGTGCTGGAACGGTGGACCGAAGGAATGGTGTTCATGTTAAACATATGCGAGGAACTGGAACGTTTCTTTATCTTAGTTTAAGCCTAAATACTGAAAGTTTTCTTTCATATTTTGTATTATGTACAGTTAATTTATGTTAGGTTAGGTATAACGTTCATATTTTCAAATATACTTTATTATATTTTTCAAACTGCATAAAAAGCTTCAAAATTGCTTGCTACCCCCATTATTTTTAACTGAGCTAACATTTTCTTAAGCATAAGCTATAATTTGTATGTAAATTATTGAAATTATTCGATCGTCACATTATGAAACTCTGCGAAACGCTTATTTTCAAAATCATGTTATTATTTTGCAATTTGTACGGCTAATTTTCCAATCACATTATTTTCAAACTCTTTCGATCGTCTGTAAGCCAATATAGGTAGCCCGATTATTTAAAAAACCATTCGATCTATCAACCTGATAGATTTTTTACATATTACCAAAATAATCAACAAAGATAACGCCATTACCAAGTGAAAGTTATTTCTCATTCGATCATTCCATGAGTTGGTGTTGCAGTACATTGCAAAGCTTTATTCTCCTTCTCAACACGTGTAACTTGTTGGCACGTGAGAAGGTAAAACTTTCCAAGGATAGCATTTCATCAAACAGGATGTCATTAAAGTTGTTTGTTTTTAACCGATTGTTGACCAATAGAGATGGTTCGTGATTTTAAGCATGTAATGTGTATTATTGCAGAATATAGGACAGTTGCGCCACATAGCATGTCCTCTGCGCAGGCGCAAGGTCGTTGGGAGAAAGTCGTGTCAGTCGGCGAAAGTCTTATCTGGTCGGTTCTCAGTATCGACTGTTTTAGTTAGAGTTAACCTTTAAATGCGAGCTATTCTGAATTTTAAATGTTTTAACGAATCTTTAAATATAATACTTCAATCGGAAAATCATTATTATTATGAAGGTTTAAAATAAATAACAGATTTCCTACAGGCATAGAAGGTCAGAGAACTGTCATATCATTGAACCTACCGACGGTCTTTGCTCCAGCTTGCTGTAATACAGTTGAAGCAGTTTTTTTTTTTTTTTTTGCATGAAGACATCTCCAGCAGTGCGGTAAAAGCCTACGAAGTAAATGTAGACTACTTTTAAAAAGTGCCTGTTTTTGAAAAGAACTAAAAAGTAATTCTAAGTAAAATTCTAAAACATTCCACCCGTGTTCATTTTTTAAAGAATATTTGAAGTTTATTTTTAAGTTGCCATATTCTTAAGTTTGAGATTTTAAAAGAAAATAATTATGATTTTCAATTATTTGTATTGTATATTCAAGTGAGCCTTATTTGTTCTGGTAAAATGAAAAACTTGAATTTTAGGATTGAGTGAAGCTGTTGATTATAATTATGTATTGTGGTACGGACTCAGTTAAAAAGACGCAGAGACTTTAAATACTGAAGAGTGAACATGTACTGTTTCCTCTCAATATTTAGCACTAGGCTATATTCTGATCAAATTACTGTTCATACAACTGTTCATATTATTAACAATCAAAACTAAAGATACCAAATTAAATCAACACTTATAAATGCTTATTTTAAATTGAATCTATTTGTACTGGGGTAGTATACTAAAACAAACCTGCTTTCTTTGTATTGCGTGGATGGTAATTTAAGGAGTACGCTATCTCTATAGAGAACTAGGCAGAAAGGATTGCAACAGAAATTATGTTACTAAAATGTAACGTAAATGTTGTAGTAAAATAATTTCAAAGTACGCCTTGAGTTGGTCAGGGAAATGCATTAATAAAATTCTTTAGGAGCCCTGAATAATACTTTTTTAATGTACTTAGATGTTTTTGTTATTGGTTTTTATATATTTTTCGAGATTTTAAGACTAATAAATAATTTTAATTTATTAATTTTTTCCACGCCCTTCTATTTTGTTTACTAAAAAATAGGATATAAAATAAAAAATGCTATTTTGAAATTGCAGTAGATCTCACCAAAGTTTAAATACTAAAATGATAGATCTAAAATGTTCATCTTCTGAAACCTTTGATTTGATATCCAATTTTTAAACTACATTTCCATTTATTTATTTTTTTTATTTACCCGAAATTCTACATTTTTGTAAATATTAGAAAACTTGTGTTAAAGTGCCCAACACTCGACCTTTTTTTACACTTCGCCATCCTCATCTCTATTATATACAAATTTCTATCATTCACGCAAAAATTCTGGCCCTATTGCGCCAGAGTCCATGACACCAACACTCCCATCACTCTACGCCATTTCAAGTGCCTCTGTCCTAATTAATCATCATTTCAGAGAGCATACAATAATTTGTTTGTATTTGCTTAGCAGCGAGGTCGATGAGCGAAACGAGCCGGAAGAGAGGGGGGGGGGAGGCCTGTTTGTATGTAAAGAAAATACTACACGACCTATCGAGAATTATAAATCAACTCTCGTTATAAAGTCATTATTTATGTGTCAGGGCCTGGTGACTTTTTTCTCATTCTGTTTGTATCTCTAGTATTCTAGTTCCGAGTTCCTCCTTATTCTTACTTTTAGTTGTATTTTTAGGTTAGACGTCAAATATATGCCAAACTATTCCTTTAGTTTTATTTTTCTTAATTTACGAGGGTTGACTTATACTTTATAAGTCTGTATAATTACATAAACTCACATAATATAATTTTCCTTACACACAAATGATGGTAAATTTCAAGGCAAAATGTTTTTAAAGTACTATAAATCCATCACTGGAGTATAACTTTAAACCCAACTCGACCTATGTTAACATTTATTTTTTTTTTCAAAACTATACGTTTAAAATGAGAAAAACTCATTTATTTTTAATAAAACAACTCATTTATTTTTAATGGTGTGTGGCGATGGACGAACAGTATATTTAATGTTTCGTAATTTATTGCTCTGCAATACATATTCTTCCACTCACTGTCTAAATTAGAATTGTTTCAAAATGTGTACGAAGTCGGATGACACACACAATCCACGATAGGCTGTAAGTCCTTGGCTACCTAAGCAGATAAATCAGCCGTAGGTTACTATTCCCTTGTACAGCTTGACCTAAAGTACTATTAGGGAGGAGGAGTTGGCATGTAGTTTGTCTAGAAGCAATAACAATATTATAAAGGAATGTCCTGGTATTTTTGTTTGCCTCTTCCTAACTAAATTCTAGATCCTTTGGCTATATACAGTACTTCGCAATTATCCAGGCACTACCGTGTGTTCTTTTTTAGAAAAGTATTAAGTCACATGTGTCTAGTTTTATAAACATTTGATTGGACATTTTGCATTTGACTTGTTTTGTACTGTTTCATCAAATTACACATGATGCAGATGTTTACTGCGATGGATCACTCAAGATAATGAGTTTCCACCCAGAACGCCATTTCTGTTTGCAGGATAATATCCGTGTGCTGATCCGGTTTATTTAATGCACTTAAAAAAGGCACTGCTACGTTCGAAAGTACTGAGATAGAAAACATGAAATTGAGTTACCGTTGTGTTTGTGAACTTTTAAAATATGTCGTGACATTTTTAAAAGTACCTGTTTCACCAAAAAACTAGCGAAATAATTGTATGTTTTGAACATGTAATGTAAGAGGATTCTATCTGGCCGTCAAAATTCAACTGCTTAGGAGTTACAAGAGACTCAATTTGTAATTCAAACGGCTACATCCCAAAAACGTAAAAAACTAAAATGTTTTATCAAACTTTTTATGAACTGCAGTTGTTCAAATAAAAATATTTACAGTTATTTGATCCACTTTAGCTCGAGTGAACTGTAAAATTTAGAAAAATAATAATTGTAATTTCCACAAATATCAAATACAACAAAACATTTAATATTTATTAAAATTACATTGTCGCGGTAGGTCTTACAAAATTCATGTTTATATGGATTTCTTATTTAAAATAATAAAAGCAAGTGTTTGTCTGTTTCCAACCAAATCTGCGGATGTTTAATTCAGTTACACATGCTGTTCTTTATTTGGGTTGCACTATTTGGCAAATATCATTGAAGGAAGCGTTATGAAGTGGACTGAAGGAAAAATAAGTAGTTAGGAGTATCCTATGGCCCAAAAACCATTTAAGAAGAAACAACCTTATTGAGACGAAAAGTAACTACTCGAAAAAACACAAAATTGTCTGAGAAAAAAATTTTGTTTATAGGTTTTAGAGAGTAAACTACATGTACCGATAGACTTATATCCTAATGAAGCCTAATGCATTTGTTCCTCTATAAACAAGTTTAAATCATTCTTACGTTTTCTATCAGAAAACTATCTAGAAAGTCCATAATGTATTACTTCAAAACCGATAAAATGTAAGGAACACATTTGATGTTTTGTTTGCCTCCTGTACTTTCGAAGAACACAAATGTTGTAAGCGATTCTTTGTAAGCTGATTTTTTCTTTCAACAAAATTTTAGGAACCCAAAATAATCTGCACGAGTTTATATTAAATTAATATTAAAGGAGACTCTGCGTGCTCCGCACGCTACTCCTCCACTTCGGGGAACAGACTATTCTCATATTTGAACCGTTGCTGTACCTCAAATAGTTTTCGAGATAAAGCAATTTTAAGTCTAACATGATTTTCTATCGGAAAATGGAAGTTTTGCGTACCTCCTCTCCTGGGCAACTTATTGTAATTGCATATTGCATAGAACCCATTTTCAAACAATACGAACACAATATTTTCTTCTATGGATTGTTGCTGTGTCTCAAATAGTTTTCGAATGCTACAATTTAAATTTAACATTAATTTTCCAAAAGAAATGAGGGTTTGCAGAATCTCCTCTCCTGGGTAACTTATACAATGTTAAAGGACTCATTCGATGTGTCGTAGGGAACTGAATATGTTCATCTTTAAATTGTTTCCGATAGTTTGAAGGTAACGTTTTCTGTTGTATAATGTACACAAGTTTTCAAACTAATTATTACTGCAAGTGGCGAAGTTTGTACGAATAGGAAGGCTTTTACGGAATTGTATGTTCAACGAACACCCACACGCAATCACATAAGTAGATTAGATTTAGTTTGTCCATTGCAAATTACTATTTGCATCTAATTATATGTGTACACTGAAATAGCACTAATAAAGGTTAAAGGTTGGTTAGATTAGTCTAAGAGTAATCATGCCGGAAAGCACAACTTGTCAAATGGAAATAAACGTTGGTTGGACAAATTTATAATTTTATTCAATTGGAGTAAATGTTGACTAATCCCAGTTGTCTTGCAAATTGAAAGTGTCTATTTTGATACATTATGTACAATATATGTCGAAAACGTTATTAGTAACATTTCTAGTCACTATTACATTATAATATATTTTATCAAAGATCTTTTATAAATAAGTTAGCTTTGACAATAACATATGATAGTACAATAACATCTTCTATAAAAGTTAAGAGGTTGGCATTACCTTTGCTAAATTATTTTATCGAACCATATTATAAACAATAAAATGTCCACTGATTAAATGAAACTGTGGATCACAAAACTAAGGAACAACAGACAAAAAACAAGAACTGAAACGTTATGCATATTGAACTATCTGATGTGCATTTCGATGATATAGTCAACAGTCTACACTACACTACTGAACTACAATATTAAGGTTTACTCAGCTCTTCACTCTCCTCTGCGATGTAAGAATAGAAAATAAACGTGCAAAACGTAAATTTATTATCTTAATCAGTAAATCCAGGAATAATCAACATTCACTCCATAATATACCAGTGAAACAACATTTGATGAAATGTAACGAAATGAAAAATAACAACGTTACTAAATTTAACTCGGAACAAATTAGCTGGTTAGATACGCACATATATACAAATTAACAGCTGTAATATTACGTGGATTTCAAAAATGAAATTCGTTTACTTTACGAAAAGTAAACTTTAGTTTAAGTTTTTTTTTATATAATATACGTCTTGTTTTCTATAAAAAAGCCTGAACCTAAACTAACTTAGTCACAGCATGTTTTCAGGCACATCTTAGCCTAAAAATAAGGTCTTCAACTTATGTAATCTGATGGCAATGCTGTTATATCTGTAAGGTTAGCAAGATGGCTGAATGTTCGTTATGTTAATTCACCTGTTCAATTTTTCGTTTTATTCTTATTTCTTTTATGCTTGCATTTTTAATTGCATTGCCTCAATCAATGGTAATATCTTTTATATTTTGTTAACGGTAATTATAGTTTTATCTTGTTCGTGCCAGTGGAGTGTTTACTTTCTTTTGCTTAGTGCAAACGTTCTTTAAATAATATTTGTTTCCGCGAGTTTTTAGACTTAGTTAAGTGCATACTTAAAAATTATGAAAAAAATCATTTTATTTAGCCACGCTCTCAAACACATTATTGGAACATGCGGAGGTAAACTTCCTATAAAACTATGCCGAATGAATTGTGATACCTTCATCCATTCCAGAGAAAATTTTATGTGGTGACAGACAGACCAGAGATCCGATTTTTCATTTTAAGATACGAAGCTCTAAAAACAGAAAGTTATAAATGAATTTAATTAGTATGTTCAACCTGAACAGTTTTAATGCCAATTTGTCACAGTCAGACAGCTGTGAATAACCTAGCACTCATTGCTGCTGTATTGTGAAGTCATCTCACTTAGTTATAGTTACTTGATGACTTAATTCGTTTGACTAACAAGAACAATAGGTCAATTAAACGGAAAGTACGTACTAACTAGAAAATACAGAGCCTATGTCAACATAAAGCAGTAATTTCATCACTTAGCTTCCTAGTAAAAAAAAAAGCAAAGTGAATGTTGAACATGCTAAAGTAATAGACCAGGTAAAGTACTGAAAAATAAATAAATTCTTGCCTACAGCTCCGATTTGGATGCAGTTTCTGCATCGAGTTCAGAAAAAATACCAGGAAAAAGTCTACATACGACCATTATGGCATATGGACATAATGGGAGAAAGAGGAAATGCATCACGGGTACATAAAGTGCATCTAAAAGTGCGTAGTTTTTTTAAACCTCTAAAAATGCTTGAAAATCCGCAAAAATCGGTAATCGCGGTTTTTTGGAGGTGATCTCATTTATGACCATGCGAAATGAGGGGACATTTGTGAAATTGCGATAGAGACTTAAAAACTTCCACTCGGGGGTTTTGGGGAAAAAATCTGGAATAGTAAATCCAAACATACGTAATGTATAAATAAAAAATTGTCATATACACAATGCTTGATTTCCAAAATAATTTATAAGCCGCCATTATCATCATCATCATCGTCGACTTCTTCCTCACTTTCGTCGCTGGCATCCATATCCCCTGATGGGTTTGAACAGTTGGTGCCTAAACAATTCTTACAAGAAATTGTGCAGGCAACTCAAAACCAGTAGCGGCGTATTTTCTTCTTCTCTCGATACGGGTTTGTAACAGATTATGAGCGAGCCGTGACAAGCCGAAACAGCTGCCATGGGAACCGGCCTGATCCGCACTGTATGCCTTTAAGCCGTCATCTCAAAATATTTCAAAACCTTACGTTTGTTTCCCTTTGGGCCCGACTCCTCGGAGCCCCCAGCGCATCGGGGACGTTTCTCATAGTCAGAACTGAAATCAACGACCCCAAAAACGCGCAAGAGGAAACCGGGGGGGGGGGGGGCATTTCGCATGGTCAGAAATGAGATCAGCGCCCCCAAAAACCCGATTACCGATTTTCGCGGCCATTTTTAGAAGTTTAAAAAAAATTATGCACTTTATGCACCTGCGATGCATTTCCGCTTTCTCCCGAAACTGGTCATATGTAAACCTTTTCCTGGTACTTTTCTTAACACGATTCTGAAAACTGCATCGAAATCGGAACTGTAGACAAAAATGTATTTATTCAGGTCCAAATCGTACTATAACTTGTTCACCGAGAGTTTAAAGTGAAGCACCTCCTTACAATGGCTGACGTTAGGGATTTAGGCCAATGAGGAAAACGAACATCATGTGTGGGACGGGCGACTCTGCGTATGATTCACAGTAGTTCTTAGTAAACAAGCATTCTCTTCACTAGCCCACTCTAACGTTCACGTTCGTCCCTGAGATAGGTCCTTGTGTGACACAGTCTGCCCGGCCCATAAATAGTGTAGGGGGAGGTGCTTCACTTTAAACTCTCGGTGAACAAGGTATAGTTTGCCTGGTCTATAATGTTTGTAGCAACAACCATTGGCTATTTAGAAAATATGATGACACCCTCTTCATGCAGAAGGGTACAAGTATATAGCTAATTCCTATGTTGGGTTTGTTGCAGTTCAAGTGGGGATGACTAATTAGTTGCAACGCGTTTGTCAAATAAACGTATTTTTGTGAAAAAATGTGTTTAAAATTTCAGTATAAAACTATTCGAGTGGAAACTTTAAGACCAAACTTAAAAAAATTAATAAATAAAATTAGAAGCCGCACTTAATGCGCCGTCAGAAAATTAATATTAACATTTTTCACTGGAAATGAACCAAGTCATGCAATAATGCGTGGAATGCCTTGATGGCGGACACAGTAGCTACAATATAAGAAAAAGGTTGGCAGGCAATCTTTCGTTATGTTAGCACGAATAAAGTACAAACAAGAATCATGGACTTATTGTGTTATTATGCATTTGAATTAATAATACAATATGCAAATTGAAAATGGAAGCACGCTGGTGGGATACCTTTGCTCTTGACCTTGACAACACCACAGATAAGACATATCCTCTGGACCAGGCGTTTCGTGTTGGATTTTTATTTGTAACGTAATTACTATTTTTAACTTACTTTGTCATATTTTATCCAATCAATTTGAAACAAAAACTATTCAATTAGAAAATAAAAACTATAATTTTGAAGTTTTTGAAAAATTAACCGTTTTTAGTCTTTGAACTTTTTAATATTTATATAGCTTATATATTGTATATTTGGATAATTTCAAGGAAATTATGATTGATTAGGACAGAGATACTTGGATCGGGATAGGGTGGTGGGGGTAGCGTTGACCTGGATTCTGACGCACGCGCAGTATGTATGGAAAAAGTTTTTGCGTGAATCACAGAATTTGTTAGTATATTATAGAGAGATTATCATACAAACTGTATTTAAGTTACAAAATAAACTAGAATCAGCTATTAATATTATTTCAACTATAACTAGAATATTTTTATTGTATTCTATAAATGTGTGTTTAGAATACCCCTTATGCCTTAACTTATGCCCTTTTTTGTTAGACACCATAAATGTGTTCTTTTCTCTGCGGTAATACTTGTGAACGACACAGGGTATAATCAGATCAGACTTTATAAATATTAATTAATTAGTCTTTACAAATCATTAGAAACATTTAGAGAAAACCTTAGTTGTACTTATTTGAAATAAGTTTTAACCAAAACTTAAAAGAAATTGAAGCTAGAACTTTTTATGTTTACTGTATGGGCGATCTAAATTGCTTCATTAACTAGGTAAATAGATAGTAGCGTAATTACACCCATATTATGACAGTAATTGCTTTACGAAGACTAACTTAACTTAAAATCTTGTAAAACAAAAACACACACACAAATCAACCTTCCTGATAAGATAACTATAAGCACAGCAAAACTAAACAGTTTCTCAAACATTTGTACAAATTCTACACAATTACCAATGTTTGAGGACATATCTCCCAGCGTGTTTTCTGTTAACTCATGAGAGGTTAACGTTTTGAAAATGTTTCGTCATCCTCAGGAAGGTAATTTCTGACTTCATTATTTACGTTCAAATCTGAAAGTTTTAAATTCCCACTCTTTTGAGTGCAAGTTAAAGTGTTACTCATATTAGGTTTGTCTGTCTGTCGCAGAAGTCTATATTTTCTCCAGAATAACTGAGGTGGCACAATGAAAAAGTATTCAACCGTGAATTTCGGTGAGCCAAAGTTTGGTACCGTAAAAATAAATATTTAATAATACTGACGTGCTGTCGTGTAAAAATTATTGGTTGAAAGTACATTATTTAAATATCACAACTAGTTTAAAAAAATTTTATGATGCGAAGTTTTCCGGAAAATGAAGCTAACAAAAAGGAGGATATTAGAGGTACATATACTTATTTAGTAATATAAGATTTAAAAGAAGTATGCTAGAAAGGAAGACACATTTTTGCCAAGAGACTCAAGAGTAAGCTATAATTATAATCAGAACTTTTTGGCTGGGTAAAATTTAAATATTTTATGACACCTCCCGTCAACAAATTATAATTTATTTAAGCCATGGTTTATTCGATTATACGTCGAGTTGAGCTGTTATTGATATCTTAAATCTCATACAATTTACATGATGACTGAAGTTGTCCCTAACTCGTACTTCTTCCTAACAATAATGCAGTAATTACAGGTTGTTCTTAGTTTGTAACAATTTAACTAAAAGCAAATCTGATTAAGATAAAACTTTTCTCTTTATTATATAAAAAAATCTCCTTTCATTCGCTCAAAAACTATGGCGCTACTACGCACAATCAGTATCACCACTACCTCCACCACCCTATCAAGAACCAGGTGCCTCTATTCTAATCAATCGTAATTTCCACGAACATATCAGAGTAATCAGTAATATGTTTGCATTTGTTTCGACATGAGTGCTTTTGGGGCACTATAGTTATTAAAAGTTTTCTTTTAATAAATTTCATTACCACTCAAATTCATGGTTTTTAAATTACTTTAAATTGAGGTATCACAAGCTTTGGGATTTAGTAAATAGGTTTACTAAGGTTCCCTAAGGGTGAATAATTCCCCCTTGATCAGATTTTGCATATCTCTTTTCTCCTTTCAAATAAAAGATGTGGTACGTATTAAAAAGTAACCTTTGATTTTTGTTATATATTTATTTCATTTCCTGATATTCCTAATACATACAATCACGTACTAAATAAAATAAAACATTTAGAACATAACCGCACAATAATAAAGTATAAAATAAAATAACATCCTGTAATATAAAACAAAACTGAACAAATTTATTTGATTTATTGCACAAGTACATTCATCCTTTATTCGTGGAAACATAGATTATTGTGGTGACATGAACAGTATTATGAAATGACTTTAAAAATGTCAGCTGCCTAACTCTAGTACTTCCCGTCAGCTGATGGGAGGGGGCAAATGTCACCAAGCACTTGTCAGTTCCTTATGAAGGAAAAGCCACAAGCTGAACAAACAGGTCGATAATCCAAACTTTTTCTAAGAACTACAAAAACACACCGACTGTCATTCTTTGACACACAATTATTAGAACTGACAGTGAAACGGATATACATCTTTACATCATGAATATGTTATGAACTCTGAAAACCTAAATTATAATGTAAGGGGCGTGTTTAGAAGATAGTACCTGATAATCTTATACTTTCTCTATATCAAGTACAGTTTATTGACATAACATTTGCACGTTTATGTGTGTGTGTGTTTTTAAGTGTTATTATTACTTCTGATCTTTACCCAACTTTAAATCTTTCAACAACATTTTCATAATCCTATGTGCAGCATTTTTGTAAATAGAAGGGCGTGAGTTTTTTATACGAATCATTTTAATTTGTCCTCAACTTTTCACAAATGATCGTATAACTATAGTTTTCTGTATATGAGTACCTCTATGAAATAATCTGCGGTCGCGGTTTTAGGCTTTCTACGAATATTTCATTTTAAATGCTTAATTATGCGAAGCAAAGTATTCTGAATAAAAAAGATCTAATACCACTGTTTAAACACATTTTTAGCTGCAGTATTTTCGAAAATAGAGAAGGGGGGAGAAGGGGTTTTTGTAGGGAAACATATTTTCCACAATTTTTTCACAAAAGATCGTATCCGCTACAGTTTTCCTGTGAAATATATGAGTACCTCTATTATCACTATTTTTTTTCAAAATTTTAGCTGCACAATTTTCTAAAATAGAGGGGAATTTGTTTTTAGTTATATTTTTGGTATCTGGAAAACTACAACCGTATTTTAATGTCCTTAAAAACTCTCTTTCAAACTATACCCAACACGATTCGGGCCTCCAAAATGCATTACATATTTTACTTTGGCTCGCATTAAAATGCCTAAGTACTGAAACCTCGCGAAAATTCTTGAGTGTCTGTCGACACGATATACACACTCACAGACGTCTTAGAAAACTTCTGGTGGTGCTAAAATCTTCGTAATTTTATTGCGCAGAGTTGAAAGCTTTTGAGTTTTTTTAGCGTGGGTCGTAGCGCGACAGGGTCACGTTTTTGGGGTCAACGTTTTATACATACAGTTTGGGATATCGTTTTATATGTTTTTGGGTACGGAAAACCCAATTTTGACAGTTATAAAAAAAAAACACGAGCCGAAGTTTCGAAAAAGTTTTACATTTTTCCATCTTAAAATTACAATTATAGGAACATACGCGGATTGCCATGCTTTATAATTAATTATGACAATTGACATTACGATACCTTTATCAGTTCTGGAGAAAATAAACAGACAGTCAAACGACTTACACACATAATGACCGATACTGTTGAAACTCCTTTTATTTACATTGGAAATGAGACCAGTTCATTTAAAACTAAAACCACCAGCTTTTATTTCTAATTAATTACTTTAGTTTCTTTTTACAGAAATTGACAAATATCTATGGTGCTGTAAAAACTGTCATACTCGTTTCAGCCTCCCCTAGCGGCGACTCGGTGTCGCCCTGCATCACTTATTGATTTATCAGTGTAATGGTATGGGAGCAATGGTACGTTTAATCCCAGAATGTTTAGCAAACTGATTGATATCTAATTTAACTGGTTTCACTTTTGGTATTGTTATGAGATTTTTTTCGTAGGCTACACTTTAAGGTAAAATCGGCAAAAACAGGAGTTTAAAATGCTAAAGAATTCTACAGGGATTCGTTTATTCGTGAATGTTAAGGTTTATATGTAACCTCAAGATAGCGCGGCTAAATATTCTGTGCGACCACTACCAACTTGAAAAAGTTTGTTTTATATTTTTTGTAAAAGGATGATTAGGCCTCCTATATGGCGAACAACAGACGGTTAACATATTTTCCCGGACAAAATTATATTTTAGTATTTCGTAAAAAACGGAACTGTAATAACATCACTACGCTATCTGTTATACAACCAATTCTCTGAGACGAGTTTATCTCACTATTGAAACTAACAAACCTAAAACGTTTATATCTTTATAATATTTAACTAGTAGTTCTGTGAACAGTAGACCTCGCTCGTTGAAATAACATACGTGGTTTTAAAGGACTACAACTCAATAACTGCGACGCAACGCCAATCGGGCTCCTTATCCCGACTCCCCTCCACAACTCACTCATAATCACAGCGGTCACACTGACGTAGCGCAGGAAAGAGCAAGACAGCAGGTTGCGCTCTCTCTCTCCCTCTCCATAAAATTATAATGTTTTATGAAGATATCTAAAGAGTAAACGTATAAAAGCATGGTAAAAATACAAAACTTGGAGCCATTTTGTGAGCTTACCGTTAGAGATACGGAAAAAATCAAGAAACCAATTTTGTAGAACATCAAATTTGCTACGGGTAATGTATTATTAGTTTTTCAATTCGACTTACGGTTAAGCCACAAACTGACTGGAAAAAAGCTTACACAGAGAAACAGTGCGGCCACCATTTTTATTTAAATTAAGGGGTTAAAAATGAAAAATGGAAAAAAACCTATATATACAGAGCTCGGCCTAGGAATAAGGAACATTCATGCAAACAATCATAATAATCGGTCAAGCGTTTGGCCGTAATCGTGAGACAGACAGATAGACAGACACACAGACGAAATGCCGAACGGTCGAGCTAAAACGGAGATCTCGCTTCACTCGGTTAATAAATTTCCATTTTCAAGGACTTTCAAGCTGTTAATTTTACGAGTAGTATTTGTTGGTAATATGGAGGAAAAGTTTTTTGTTGTTCCCATAAAACCTAAGTATCAATATCCAGTAAATTAGTTTCCAACTGAATTATATTAGAAGCATAATACTTGTTAGCCTTAGCGAGACCGTTTCAATACTCTTGGAGGGAGAATCACAACATTGTATGGTCGATTACCGTGGATTGCCGTGGCCTTCACAACGATTGCAACTAGTCGCCTTCGGTGCAGGCTAGACACTTCACTCTGCATATAATATGTTGCCAAGTGTCTTAATTTCAACTATAGCATATTCGGTAAAAAAAACTATCGTACTTTGTACAAAATTATCGTACAATAAATTTCACTTTTATTGTTAGTACTCAACATAATAATTTGGGATAATTTTAATAATTTTAATGGTATTTTGTAGAGTAAACATTATTGTAGATTCACTAAAAGTAGACCCTAGTTTAATATTGGTAATGGTGTTGGTTTCAAGTAAGTAAATTGAAAAAAGATAGTGTCCCATCTAAACGCATTGCATTTACTAAAAAAGTCTGATAATTAGGTAAATAATAAAGTTTTTACTACATTAAGATAAAATAAGAAAATATTACACGTTCAGAACATAAAACACGGAACAAAGAATTACAAACGCATAGACAATATAGATCAACTAAATCCATTGAGTTAAAATCTAAAATAAAAGTCTTTTAGTGTACTATTTGTCTAAGTTACTACATAGATTTTTCATATTTTTTTATTTTTACAAAATAGCTAGGTCTACATAACTATAACTAGCCAACCAATTGCACTAAGTTTCTGCAGTAGCACTGTTTAACAAAAATAACTGTGTAGGCCTATGTATAGAACGAGTTTGCATCTTGTTAATTTGTCGCGAACATTGTCTTATTTGTCGAACGATATTATTATATAGTAAAAGTAGCATATTAAGAGAACTGTCGTATTTTGTATACGATCCTAATAATAATTATCGTAAATCTGGCAACACTGCTCTGCATGCCCAGCCTTGAAGTTTGCCATTTGATTACACGTGTGTGACGTCATTTTCTTCAAACTGGGAAATCGAGATGATGTCACATTGTCCGGAGCATCTCGGTAAGCAAACTAGACCGGATTTGGGGCATCCATTCGGGACCAGTTATAAAACCACATTGGTTAAGGATTGTTTCGTATTATGTTGTTGAGTGGCTATATAGAGCCGGATTTCCAACTAGGCTTCAAATCGAAGGTCACCAAAAATGTAATAAAAGGTTACGTGTTTAACGCACATTGTATTATTAATTAGAAATATCAAACCTAAATTGTATGTAAAATCGAGTTTGTTCACACTCAACACTAGTCAGAAAGCGTTGGATGGACAAAGTAACCCCATCGACCTTTGGGAGTAGTCTCTACCGTATTTATACTTAAGTTATATACAGAAATACACACCATTTCATTTCGATTATTTTAGTAAAAGGACAGTTTAAGAAAAGTTTCAAGCCGCAAATACGTGCAAGTTAAAATATTTATTCTGGTTGGCATGTTTTACAACAATGTAAAATTGTTACATATAGATAAACAGACGGACAGACATAAGTTACGGAACATTAAACAATCATAATAATTTGTTTCTTTCGCAAATTATAAAGATTAAATTGGCTTTGCTTAGTGTTTTTATTTTATGGCTGTTAAGCTTTAAAAACACCGAGCTGTTTAAGCTGTTAATAACTCTCACTTGGGTGTTGGCGAGAGTTAAGCTCTCAAGTGTTGTTAGTGCTTCCGTTGTGAAACGTTTGCAGTAGTGTGTGATGTAAGTGGTTTTATAGTGAGTGTGACTGTTTTGAGTGTGGTGTTTTAGGTTTTTGAGGGTTGAGCTTACCAAGAAATTACCTTTCTTATACAAAAGCAATTAAACACAAGCCACTTTTTAGTTTTTGACAGTTCACGAGAGGTAGCAGTACAGACTGCTAAATCGACGTGCGGCCGGTGTTCAGGTACTGTACTGTACCTACGTTTAGATATTTTCCTCTTTCGGGGCGACTCTCGACCTCGTATTTGTGACGGCGTTTGTCAGTGTACAGACATTGTTTGTATATATTCCATGGTGTGCTCTCATTTGTGATAATTATTTTTAATTAATTAATCGTGAAATTAAATGATTTATTCGATAAATATTAATCGCTAAATGTGGTCAAAATTGTATCATGTTTGACCTTAATTTGATTACAATAATCTCATCAATACGATAAACTTTTTTTATGAGGAAAAAGTTAATAACATACAAATTTAGCATCGCTGGTTTTTAAACTTTTCGAACGCCTCGACTCTGAATCATCGGTCTCTTATTTGTAGTCGTTTGCAACGCTCGCCGAACATCAAAGGTGCGACGAAAGGCTGGCAAAAGGTTGTATGGTGCTTCCAAGTTGTCCTATTTCGATTCCGAGCTTAGGGACAATGTGGGAGACTTTACTGAAGTTACTTAACGCACGGCGTTCCGGCACCAGTAAACCCCTGATGGTGGGTCGGTGGGTCGTGTACAAGACACAGTGGTCTGTTCCTGCGTTCTTCTCAGAAATAGACAAAGACAATTAATGGTTGATTCGAACTGTCGGACCCTAGCGTATGCCGTCACTGCCTTGCCACAGAGCTACCGCCGCGCCGCTCCTAACAAGGCCGTAACCAGAAAAGAATATGGGGGAAGGATTTTTGGATTTAAAACTTTATATTTAATACTTCGTTAACTGATTTAAAAACCTCTGATCAAGTAAATAATGTAATTTAAATAATTTAATTTAGGTAGATAAATAGATTAATAATTACAAAACAAAACTTTAGATATTACAAAAATAAACGCAATCTTCGAGACTTCTTCGCAGAAAATAATCAACAACGCCCATTGTATCTGTCTATGGATTGACATTGATTCCAACCCAATCAATCTTTCATGACCGGTGGAGGTGCGCAAATAGGTTTTCAGATTTTTTATTGATGAAAATAATGTTTTATCAGGAGTGCAAGTCGTCAAAACTAGCAATATTTTAAACATTTAAAGATATTTGGTATCAGATTCTTATGGCACTTATCAAGGGCTTCAATGGCACAATGCGGAGGACCTACTGCAAAATATTGACACCATTTTGTTTGCCAGACTTGAATTCTGAGTTTATATGATCCCATGCCAAAAATGTCCTACAACTTAAAAGCAGATTTCTTCGAAGTCATATTGTTTTTTAATACGTAGTACTTTTATTCGAAAATGTATTAGCACTCTTTATACTTATAGCCTAAGAGAATCTAAGTGATTGAATTTTAAATTTGAAAACAATTTAAAATCTTTCAATTAATTAAAAAAATTTAAATTTAGAATTTCACCTGAAAATAATTAACTTAAAATGCATAACAAAGCTTAAATAAGTTGAATGTGTATTTAAATGAAAAATTACTATTCACGGTTTATTCTCAACCTAAAATAGTAGGCTTGCTGAAATGTGTGTTGCATCGTACTCACTACAAGTTGCTTTACAATATAAACTATAGCTTATGTAGAGAAACATCAGTATTTTGTCTAAAATAACTATTTGATTTTCGAAACTGTCCGGACTGAGCCTACTATTAAAGTAAGGGCAGTCTATCTCTTTGATATGAGTCACCCTAGTATATAAAGAATAGTAAAAATAGTCAATTGAAAATATGATATACAGTTCAACTAAATGTTCTAAACGTGGAAATATTGGGGAGGTTATATTACCTTGCTTTTGACAATTTCTAAGAAATACAATCGATTTGCGTAGCTTCTTTATTTCATATGAACAGTTTTCCCATGTTCCGAATAAAAGTGTAAGTTTGGGTTAATGTTGCTAATTATTATTTTGATAGATTTGAATAACGTATTTACTGTCATAGCATAAATTTCTGTGGGTATCAAACCCTTATAAACCCCCCACTGCTGCATACGGCCTTGGCTCTCAAAAGCAAAAACACTTCGTACTAGACGTAAACCCGTTACTGGAGGATGTAGTCGACCTGGAGTTGTCCGTTTACTTATTGATGCCAAGGCCTAGATCAGTCTATTTGCTTGTAAGCCTACATAATAACTTACTTACTGTACACCGTCTGTGACTTCTATATTTCCTTATTACGCGTTTCGGGGCTTATCTCCCATCATCAGATAATCCCTCTATTTGAGGTCGTCAAACATTAAACACTAAAAACACTAAGCCTAGATTCTAAGGTCTTCCTTCGAACGTCGAGGTACGCGGCCGCTGAATTTTGTGTAATGTTTGTGTAAAGTAATGTACATGTGTTTGGTGTTTAATGTTTGACGACCTCAAATAGAGGGATTATCTGATGATGGGACATAAGCCCCGAAACGCGTAATAAGGAAATATAGAAGTCACAGACGGTATACAGTAAGTACTTGATAACTTATTAATCATATCATTGACTTGGATACTTATACTCGAAAACGTGTTTTAAAATATGTACAGTAATAACGTAAAATGTTCTGGACAAAACATTAAGGCTGTGATGAAATAAAGGAACATTTGTAGTTCGCAATTAATTGATAAAATAAGAGAATGCAAACATCATTGAAAAATTAACCGGTAATTGTACAGAATAAATCAACGATTAACTTCTGCAAATGTGAAGTTGCATTTACAATTCATCAAATAACTCGGAGACTACCTGCGTGCTTCACACGCCAAAGTAGATACAGAGTGACTCCCACTGTTCCATTTTATTAAAGAGATATATGTATACACGTTTATACAACACGTGAATAACTATGTTAGTTCCAAAGAAAGGATCGAAACACATTTCATGGACCTTATAGGCTGCACCAAATACATCTCCATTCCATGTAGGCCTATATCAAATGTGCGACTCAGTATACGAAATAAACCTGAGAAAAACGAGCCAAGGGTTCCGTACCACCGAAAAGTCGGGACATTTTATTACAAGTTATAACGATGCATCAACACGTTATACAGAGTCTTTCAGCATGTTCACTGTTGTTTCTCGACTAAAGACAATTTACAATATCATTAGTTTCTTTGCACTTCTTTCGCTTGTAAATTTGTATTTCAAAAACGGATGTATATACAGGGTGATTCAGAAGAAACGGAGCAACTTTCAGAACGTGTTCTACTAGTGAAAATAAAGAAAAAAATTCATATAAACATAGGTTTTGAAATGCTTGTTTTCCAGTTATCCAACATTTCCTTTTTTTTACAAAATACTTATATCTTTGGATGTAGGAAATATATTGAACACAAAGTTTAGAATCCTGTTTGGTATGTCATCTTTTACCCATGTTAAAAAACGAAAACATTTGTCATATGTTTTCAAAATTATGGTCGTTGGAAATGTTTAACGTAAAATATCTCGAAAACTGTTAATTTTACAAAAAAATCCTTTTTTAATGACTAACATGACGGTTTTTTTATTACTTCTGTAACTTAAAATATAACCGCGTAGGCTATTTGGCTAAAAACTTAACATTTTGTACCTTGGTAGCTGCCGTAGCATAGTATATTTTTTTTAGTTTTTAGCCAATAACTCTGTTATCTTTTAAGTTACAGAAATAATAAAAAACCATCATGTTTTTCATTAAAAAATTTAAAGTTTTTGTTTTTTGAAATGTGGAAAGTTAGCGGTTTTCGAGATAGAGCCCTGTATTTTACATTAAAAGTTCTAAACGGTCGCCATTTTGAAAATATATGAAAAAACATTTTGGTTTTTTGTACATGGGTCAAAGATTTTATACCGAATACGTATCTAAAATTTGCGTTCAATATATTTCCTAAATCCAAAGATATTAAGTAATCTGTCAAAAAAAAAGCTGGATAACTGGAAACAAAGCACTTCCGAACCTATGTTTATACGGACATTTCCTTTATTTTCAATCGCAGAACACGCCCTAAAAGTGTTCTTTCTCAATCACCCTATATAAAGTTGAAATTTTTGACAGATACATAAAAATAATATTTTTTTACAGTCACTTAATCAAAATGGCGGTCTTTTAAAAAGTTTGTTTTTTGTGTCTCGAAAACCATAAACTTAACAACAAAAAATCACAAATAGGTAAAAGAATTGTTAGAGCGCTCTGAAATACCCTAAATTTAATATACTCAACATAACCGTCGCTTGGTGGTGACTTCCAATCACTGTGTTGCCGAACACCACCTTTTCATATTTATATCACTTTTTTTTAAAGTTCTCATCCGCTGTAATTTTTCAATTTATTATCTGTAGGCCTACATTTTCGTAAATATTTTCGCAGTTTTTCTAAATACTAGTTGGGTATGAGTTTTCAGGGGAACGTATTATTTTTCCCCCCCCCCCCCCCTCCTTCCCAAAAGTTTTTATTCGCTACAATTTACCTGTAAAGTATAGCCGCAAACGACTGCTTACAACTTTCTAAAATCAGGATAAAAATTAAAACATTTTTCCAGCCACATTTTTGTGAACATCTTAAATACTACATACTATACCATAATTAATTCTAAGAAGTAGTTTTGTTGTACTAAAATAAAGCCTTTTCGAACGATACCCCATACGATAGTTTTTTAAAATATTTATTTTTGGGGCACCAAATTCGGGCCTCCAAAATTCATAGTAAAATATTTGTTTCCTTTCTTTTAGATAAAATATACCCTAATTATCATGATTTAAAACTGTCAAATATAATTGTGATACATTTTTTATCCGATCTGAAGAAAATGGTCAGATAATGGGTGATCTTATAAGGGTTCCGATTTGTCATTATGACGTAACACAATTTCCAGTTACAACTTGATAATCGAGATATCACTTTTCATCTATTAAATTAAATTAAACTTTTTGAAAATAAAATTGTATTGTTAAATAAATTGTTCACAACACCTACATTTTATAGGCCTATACTAAAACAACTCTAAACCTTTATTATTAACTTAATTGTATCTTAAAAGTGTAATTAAACCAGATTTACCTGATCCGAAGATTAGAGCCAAACAGATGGTTTGTAAGACAAGCGTTGAGTACTCCATGTTTCGTCGATTGTGAATTCACCAACTATGACTAGGGGAAAATACCGACCGAACCAAGAGACTGTACAAGCGCGCCTGGTGGCGTGGAAGAGAAGTAGCCGAGGTGGGTGCGGTGGATATGACGTCATCCATGTTCACCCTCAATAGTTTCGGGGTATTTATTATTTTATTGTTGAGATTATCAATCATTCGAGTGAATCATTTTTCAAGTATTACTTAAATAACTATTCCACTTTGAGCCTATTAAGCCAGCAGATTAGGTTTCTGTTAAAATTAAATGTTTTTCCATTTTTCAGGTTTTGAGGCGCATTTTACGACTATGAGGACATTTTATTTAGAATACTAAATTTGAAAAATATTTTCCTCCTTAGACACAAATAATTGAAATGCAATTGATTTGCGTTGTTGCAAGTGTACTGATTATTATTACATTTTTATTTCAATAATTGTAAATTTAATCGGAAAAATCTTATTTTAGGCCTAGACTGATGAATCAACATGTATTTACATGTATTACCTTAGCACCAACTGAATAAAATAACATATAAAACAGCTATTTTCTCCAATATTTCCATTAACAGCTGATTTCAAACTTTGAAGCAATTATTTTTGTATTTCTAACTTTTAGGTTAGGTTTTTAAAGTGTAGACCTAAGCGTTGCTGGATCTTTTGACATTTATAACTGATAATTTGATTTGAAAATTTAATACTATTTACCATCTTAGCTGTGGGATTATTATTAATCCTACGCCTTTATTATAAAGAAAACATAACATGATTATGTGTATAGAAGGTTCCAACGGGGTTGGCGTGCCGAGCACACAGGGGTTTCCCCTAGTAATATTATAAAGAGGTAAAGTTTGTTTGTTTGTATGTAGGGGGTAATCTCTGGAACTACTGAATCGATTGAAAAAATAGTTTTACTAACGAACATAGGCTAACATAGGCTAGAATTAATTTTGATTTAAGGGTTCAAACAACACCAAAAAACAATAAATATTAATTGTTATACTTTCCTTAAAGCTAGAGAGCTGAAATTTTTTACATTTATTTCCTACAAGGTACATAGAAAAAGTATCATAGAAGTATCAAAGTATATAGTAACAACCCATATAACAAAATATTAAATGTTATACTTCCCTTAAAGCTAGAGAACTGAAAATTTGGAAGTTATTAATTTTAAGTGTTTTATAGGAAAGAAACTGAATAACAACACACACAATTAAATAGTCACGAGTTAATCAGGGGAGTAATAGCCACTTTACAATACAAATTAATTGTTATACTTCCCATGATTGACTCCTTTGTTTTATAAGTGGTAATCTGTTTGCGTTTGCTTCACTACGAGGCCCTCTAGTTTATTATATAAGAGTAGCTAACCCATTACACGGAGTTAATCCCCTACATGGTAGTGACTGAAATTCGATGCGTATACTTTTTCTATGTAACAATTATGAAATAAATGTACCAAATGTTGGCTCTCTAGCTCCAAAGGAATTAAAATAATGAATATATTGTTTAAGGAGTTGGTATCCCTGCAAATAATCAAATGGGAATCCTTAAACGCAAATAAACAAATGCGAAAATGCGATGGCTCCATTTTTGTACTATCACATAAGAAACAATTTTACACAATTTCAGCTCTATTTTCTCATTGGAATTAAAGCTGTATTGTTTAGTGTAATTACTCCAATTTAACCCCTAAAAAAAAAATGAAATTTGTTTAATTGCTATAGCTCCCTTTTGTACTAATTTATTACTACACTAAACTTTACTTGATCCGACAAACGATATTGGCGTTCATAACGAACACACACACAAATTGGATTATACATATTACCTACAGACGTTTCTTCTTTATAGCTTTCCAAATAACATTTATAAATAGCAATAATACAATTTATCATTTTAGTCACCTGAAAATTTGAAACATTCAAATAAGCATTGGCATTATCATTTTCACAATCGTGTCTTGCTTCTCGTGTTAGTTGCCGACGTAACTAAAGATACAGATTCTAATAGCATCATACCTTATATAAGGTAGCTGGGATCAACGTTTCATTGTTCTAGCAATGTATTCTATTTTATTTAAAAATGTGTGTAAAGCATCAATTTTCCAGAATCCATCAAAAAGACCATGTATTTAAAAATTTGACAAACAAGTTTTTCTATTGTTAAGTTGGTTTGGCTTCCAAGGTTATTCGTATTTGAACATTCCTGGAGTTAACAGAGTCTCAACATGAGAAGGTTTAACACTTATTTTCCAACAAAACTGAAATTCGAGCCAGTTAACCTTAAATCTTGTCATGTAATTTCCTAGCAGTCACTTCAAAAATGTCTAATTAAATTATTGAAGGTTGGTATAGTAAAAAAACCTTCAGCAATTACGTGGAGATCAAAAACCTGTCCATTTGACAGACATTAAAATGTGTGCTCTGCATGGAGGTACAGTATTTATGAGACAAACGAAGTCTCTGGAGATCCAGCCTCAGATCATCATTTGAGGTGACATACACGACAATGCTTTGATCTATTACGGATTTTCGACAAAATTGGTTATTCGCCGAGTACACATTTCCTCTCCTTAGGTGACTACGTTTATAGAGGAACAAGCGCTGCCTCTAAACGCACAGTCTTGTTATACAATGAACACTTTCTCGCGCCAATCACGCTTGTTATCCACGGAGGGTTGAGTCCCGAAATGCAAAGTCTAGAAGATACTAAGAGGTTTCAGAGGCCTACGGATGTTCCTGAGCACAGGGATTGCTTTGCGATCTGGTCTGGTTGGACCCGAGCTTATTGTAAATGGGTGGGAACTCAACTCAAGAGGTATTCGTTCGCTTTTGGAGAAGTGATGGTGAAAGAGTTCCTTCGCAAGTACGGGTTTGAATTAATTTTCGGATCTCATGATTTGATCCAAGACGGATTCAGGGTTTTCGCAGAAAAGAAATTGATATCTGTGTTTTTCAGCCACTAACAATTGCGGAGACTTTGATAACGCTGGTGCTGTCGTGTCGGTGGACAACCAATTTGTGTGTTCTTTCATTGTAATATCTCCTGACTTAAATACGGTTCACTTACTGAATAGTTTAAAATAAATTACATATACCGTAAGTTTATGGATAATTTGTTTATATTGTTCAGTACTTTAAATAATTAATGTGATTTACTTTGGGTTACGAGTTTGTGAGGATTACAGCTGTTTAGCAGTGTCATAGCAACATGGTCTTTCACACAACAACACAAACACTTAACAAAAACACGGGCTATGGGCTCTCCCTTATCTGGCGTAGTGTCAGAAATAAAGTTAACCTCTTTAAAAATGAACATATAAACAATATAATTATCAATTATAAACTTGAACATACTATTCAAACACAGATACGTAGACGATATTTGTTTAATGGACCACAAAGACAAATAAAATTGTTCAACAATTTCCTCAACAACGCCAATCCATGTTTTACTCTCACACATGAATAATTAGGGACCGATGAAAGTATCAACTACCTGGACTTTTCAATAAGCAAGAATAACAACAAATTCACCCACACTATCCACTTCTACTTCTAACAACCTTATGTCACATAATTAGCACCATACAATAGTTGCATACCTAACAAGAAGCAATATACCATTGAACATACTGCAAGTGCAAACGTATATTATCCAGATACTATCGTCAGAATAATCAACAAACATAGAAGCAAACCAGACAGAAACCAACCAGCGAAGGAATATTTCATCATGGAATATAGTAAACACCTAGAATATTCAACCAATAACTTATTCCACAATAAGGTATACCATATAGCATAAAATATCTACCCAAGAGCAAACTACGCAATCTGCTAACAAACACCCGCAAACCTACCAACAAAATAACTATCCATTATGTATGGATATAGCCTTAACCGATTGCTATATAATAAATACCTGGGCAACCGAGCATCGCTCAGTATTTTTTTTTTTTTTTTGCTTTTTTTAGGAAAATGTATGTAAAATACGAATCGCATACTGAATAAATAAGAATATTTTTCGATCGTACATATGAACTGTTTATTTAAATACAAAAAAACACAAGAGTGTTCTAAAATTTTATTCGATTTTTTGCAGATATGAATCCTAGCGCATTCGAATCCTGACATCCAAAAACCTAGGTACATGTAGGTTATGTAACCTATCCAAGGAATAGGCTATATTTGATATTGTTTATGTATTTTAGAAATAACAAATAATAATTAATTATAATCATTAGATAATTTATATTACCTTTATAGAAATGCAAAGATTGCAGAAACTGGTGAAAAGGTTTTCAGAACTGTTAATAACAGCTCAAAAATAATGTTTTAGTTACGTTTGGTGTTTGAATGAAGACATAAGTTGAAAATTATACCACCTGATTCATTGTTAATGATTTATGTTTGTTAAATAGTGTATAAACATCTGGAGCTAAAATTAACAGATTAACATCTGTTTGTAAAACATCTTTATTGTATCTATAATATATCTATTCGCCTATACTTAGTGACTTCAAAGGTGGTATATAAAAGAAGTTCAGAGTTTAAATTTTGCATTTTTCCGAGTTAATGCGCATTTGTGCAAACATAAGACCTAGCGCATTCGATTCCTGACGTCAAAAAACCCCTATATGCAAATTTTCATCAAAATCGTTAGCGAGATCCCCGAAATAAATGTATAAACATATATACAAGAATTGCTCGTTTAATAGGATAAGATTCAGTACGCCCTTTGTTTCGTGACCCTATTGATACCTATTTCTGGAGATCTACCTGGCCGATTTTAGTGCGGTTTGTTTTAAATGAAATAAACTAAAGTCATCATTATAAAAAAATATGAAATGTACATTTTTTTCATTGGAGTACTTAAAGGGCACTTTTAAAATTGTTTTGGTTTTAGGTTAAAACCCTATTGACATCTATTCCTGTGATCTACCTGGCCGATTTTAGTGCGGTTTGTTTTAAATGACAGAAAATGTTGTCTTTAGTATTAAAAAATTATGAAATGTAATTTTTTTTCATTGGTTTACTTAAGGGCACTTTTTGATTTTTTGTTTTGTTTTAGGTTAAAACCTTATTAATATCTATTTCTGGAGATTTAACCGGCCGATTTTAGTGCGGTTTGTTTTATATGTGAAATAAAACATAGTCATCTTTATCAAAAAATTATGAAATGAAACTTTTTTTATTGGTGTATTTATAAGGGCATTTTTTCAGTTTTCTTGGTTTTAGGTTAAAACAATATTGATATCTATTCTTGGAGATCTATCCGGCCAGTTTTATTGCGTTTTGTTTTAAATGACAGAAAGTGTTGTCATTATTATAAAAAATATGAAATGTACATTTTTTTTATTGGTGTATTTATAAGGGCACTTTTTCAGTTTTCTTGGTTTTAGGTTAAAACAATATTGATATTTATTCTTGGAGATCTATCCGGCCGATTTTATTGCGGTTTGTTTTAAATGACAGAAAATGTTGTCATTGTTATAAAAAATTATGAAATGTACATTTTCCCATTGCTTTACTTACAAGGGTACCTTTTTAGGTTTTAGGTTAAAACAATATTGATATCTATTTCTGGAGATCTACAAGGCCGATTTTAGTGTGGTTTGTTGTAAATGAAATGAACTATACATTTGTTTCTTTGGTGAACTTATAAGGGCACTTTCAATTTTTTTTACGGTTTAAACTATGTTGATATATATTTCTGGAGGTCTACCTGGCCGATTTTAGTGCAGTTTGTTTTAAATGAAATAAACTATAGTCATCATTATCAAAAAATTATGATATGTACATTTGTTTCATTGGTGAACTTATAAGGGCAATTTTTCAGTTTTATTTTTTTATATTTTTTTTTTTAAGGTTAAAACCATGTTGATACCTATTTCTGGAGATCTACCCGGCTGATTTTAATGCAGTTTGTTTTAGATGAAATAAACTTTAGCCATTATTATCAATAAATATGAAGTATACATTTTTCCCATCGGTATACTTATAAGGGCACTTTTTGAGTTTTTTTTAGATTAAACCCTATTGATACCTATTTCTGGATATCTACCCTGCCTATTTTAGTGCGGTTTGTTTTAAATGAAAGAAAATGTTGTCATTATTATAAACAAATTAAGAAATTTCATTTTTATTTCATCAGTATATTTATAAGGGCACTTTTAGATATTTTTAGTTTTATTTTAAAACCCTATTGATAAATATTTTTGGAGATCTGCGTGACCGATTTTCGTGTCGTTGGTTTTAAATGACACAAAATGTCATATAATTATAAACAAATTATCAAATGATATTTTTCCATCATAATGCACTTTTTGGTTGTTTTTAGATTAAAATCCTCACCATCCATATATCTGGAGTTCTACCTTTTCGATATTTTTGATGTTTATATATATATGAAAGAGAATCGTACACTTATAAGGTATAAGTAAGGTATATATTTATAAGGGCGCTTTTGGAGTTTTTTGTTTGTTCTAGATTAAAACCATATTGTTACCTATTTCTGGAAATCTACCTGGTCGATGTTGGTGCAGTTAGAATTAAATGAAAGAAAATATTGTGATTATTATAAACAAATTAAGGAATGTCATTTTTAATTCATCGGTATATTTATAAGGGCACTTTTAGATTGTTTGGTTTTAGATTAAAACCCTATTGATAAATATTTCTGGATGTCTACCTGGTCGATTTTAGTGTGGTGAATTTTAAATGAAAGAAAATGTTGTCATAAATGTAAAAAATATTAAATGTCGTTATTATTTCATCAATACATTTATAAGGATACTTTTTTAGTTTTGCTGGTTTTAGGTTAAAACCCTATTTCTGGAGATCTACCGTGCTGAATTTAGTTTTAAAAGAAAAAAATTGGAAAACGGCTGACCCTAAAGGTTGACCCCAAAGGCCATCCCGCTAAGTTTAATTACAACAAACACTATTTTTGGAAATTTTGAACTGCCATAACTTTTGAATGAATCAACCGATTTGTATGCGATTTGCGGCAATTGATGCAGTTTTTTGAGTCCATTGAAAGAATCGACATCAAAATTTTTTCTGATGAAAAATTTCGGAGAAATTGAGAAAAAACACTTTTTTTTATTTTCTTTCGTTCACGATATCTCACGAACGAATTAACCGATTTTGACCGGACTGGTAGCGTTCGACGTCGCTTTTCAAGGTTAAAAGCTGATTAGATTTTGGAATTGATCGGTAAAGCCGTTTAAAAGTTACTAAAAAAAAACCTGATTTGAAATTTTTTTATTTCTTAGTTTTTTCGAAATTTCTCAGAACCTACCTGTCCGAATTAGTTGAAATTTTCAGGAAATCTAAGTTTGATGGAACTCTTTAGAACGCCGTTTGGTAGGATCCAATCGGTTAAGCCGTTCAAAAGTTATAAGCGGGTCACATACTTACATACACACACACATACATACAGACAGGGTGACACCCTCTCGGGAGTGGTCAGGGAAGATTCCTAGGACCTCAAAACGTCGAGATCTGATGAATACTCGATTTTCGAAAAATGGGGTGAAACCAATAACTTCCCGATTTTTATTTCAATTTTCTTAGCGGTAAGTTAAAAAATGATGGAATTATTTAAACAAAATATAATACGATTGATACCTATTTCTGGAGATTCGTTTTGCCCTAGGACATTTTCAGTCGACCTTGGGAGGCTTCTTTTGCTAGTTAATATATAATATATTAAATCCACTACTTGCCTTAGCAATCCTTAAAGCTGTCAATAGTTTACAGCTGTTTCGCCTATTTATCAGGCATCATCAGAACTTAAAACACTTTTCACATTACACTTATTAACATAATTTATAAAAACACATTTAACAAAAAATAAAAATTACGTTTAGAATACTTAATAAAAATGTTACTGTCACAGGTTGTGACCGTCCACTCTGCTTGTGTATTTATTCCAACTTAGTTCCAATTTAGTTGGAATAAATACACAAGAGTGGACGGTCACAAACTGTGACATTAAAATTTGTATTAAGTGTTCTAAATGTACATTTTATTTATTTGTTAAATGTGTTTTTATAAGTTATGTTAATAAGTGTAATGTGAAATGCGTTTTAATTCTGATGATGCTTGATAAGTAGGTGAAACAGCTGTAAACTATTGACCGTTTTAAGGATTGCTAAGACAAGTAGTGGATTTAATATATTATATGTAACTATAGCGGAGTATACAAGTTGACATGTGACGATTGCATCCTGGAATATTCTGGACAAAGTGGACACACTTTCGCAGTGCACTTCAGGCAACATTTTCCATACCATAACCGTTCCCCCATAACAAAACATAAATCTAGTTATGCAGAATATATAACTACTAACCATACTTTCACCAACATTGAAAATAATTATAAAATCCTACACACTATTGGAAAAAGGATCTTATTAAACACGTTAGAAGAATAATAACAATAACACAAATTCTCACAAACATTCGTTTAGTAATGAAACCCAAGTCATCATCCTCAGTAATACTTGAGCTACAACTAACAAATTATAACTTTATGTTCACGGACTTAGTCATAATAATTTATTGAAGAAAATTATTTTTTTAAGGTTTGACCTAATTGTTATTGTTTAAGATATTTTTTTACAGATAATTAATACAAAGTTTAAAAATACTAGTGCAAAAGTAGAATTACAATTAACCATTAATTGTCACTCCGAATGTCTATCTTCGATAATGTTAGCTATAATACACATAACTTAAGTTGTAATTAAGATAGACTAATTTTTTTTCTAAATTGTACTCTTTTTTTAGTTCCATACACAAGAAAATTTTAAAAAAATAATAAACCTAAAACTATTATTTAAAAAAACGCTTTTTTATATTTTTATTATTATTATTATTTAACTTTTTATTTGTAGAAATATTTTAATCCCGTGTAAGGAACTAGATAATTGTGAAATAGACATGTGGTAAAAATTTGGTAAAGATATCTTAGATAGTTTTCCAGAAATGTGTATTATAAATAACAAAAACGTGATTTTCGGGAAACGAGCAAAACGTAGAAGCCAAAGTTTCTTAAGTAGCCTACCCCTACCTTTTGCCAATGGCCTCCTCGACAGTATGTGGGGTTGTCAGGATCTTCTTCAGCAGCATATATGTCTTCCAGCTTCCTCTTCACCAAAGTTCTTTCAAATAACTCACTGTACAATAATGAACACTATAAAAGTGTTTGTAGTACAGCGAATTCATGTGGCCACTAAAGCCATTTATTTCCATGGTAACGCATACATTATTTTTTTTTCGGACTTAAAGATAAATTATAACCATATCATGTTGTATATTTTTGGAAAGAGAAAGAACAGGAGAATAAGAAATCATAAAAACTAAAAATCGATCAAAACTATTTTTTGTTATTTGGAGTGCCCTTAAAGGAAATTTCATTCCAAAACCTGTTAGGAGATAAAGGGAAAATACTGTTGATAACAACAAAGCCTACAGATAAGAATACAATACTACAGTAAATTTAATTTCGCTAAGATTTTGAAATCAGTGATTTACAACCTCGTGTTTTTGGGTATTTTACTTTATTTGAAATGGTATTATGTAAAATTATGCCCAGTACGGTTTCAATTGAACACTTTTAAAATCTGATCAGCTATAATTCCTGAGTTTCAGATGAGTTAATCTTCTCGGGATAAGTTGACCTTCAAAATGAAGTATAACTAACCAGCACAGACTTCCATTAAGACAAGCAACTCTTCGACTTCGAGACTCTTCGTGGGCCGTCCTCCGATATGGGCAAATATTAACTAATCATGCCAAAATGTAGGATTTTAACCTACCTGAAGTTTCAAACGTTTACCTTTATTCGTTTTAATAATATTTAGGATCCTAAACTTTTTTAACACACTGTAAATGCAATTTTTTTAGTTATCATTAAAACAGCTTATTTCATATTTTAAAACAATTTGCAAATTTAACTTTAAAGTTTAGTTTTTGTTTAGGCCTAACCTAACAGATTGGTTGCAGATTCTTTTAACCTTAGTTGATAACTCCTGTTATATCATGAACTTTAATAATTTGTAAATTAATTAATAAATACATAATCCAATTAATTAATTAATTAATAATTGAACTTATGATTTAGACATTTAATATTATTGTCTATTTAAAATTAGTTTTGTGAACGTCTTAACGCTGACTGAACTGATAGCGCGACTGATATAGATAAAATCATATAGGATGGCGCGTAGGGCGGGTAGTGCGAGTGAGACAGAGTACCTATCCCACCACACTTCCCCTCCTAAGTTTAGGCGGGGCATTGTATAGTCAACCCTAGTTATGTTGTATGTTGGCTTACAGTATTTACTTTATGATATCGAGACATTCTAAATAAAACATGTACTAAACGCGCTTAAAATACGATTTAAATTAAAGGCTATTTTATAACTTATAAAGTAGTTTATTATAAATTTACTATAGACATAAGTAAATAGAAAAATAGTATATATTTACATTACATTAAATAATTGACTGTCCAACTCTTCAAGTAGTTTCTTATGAATTTAGTATAGATATATATAAAAAAAAAAACCAATATATTTACATTACATTAAATTATTAACTGTCCCGCTCTTCAATTCAGTTAATTATTATAAATTAACTATAGATATAAGAAAAAGAAAAAAACAATATGTTTACATTAGGCTATTACCTGATAATATTGGTTGCGCTTATTCGCAAGCGATTTGTGGACAAACCAAACATCTGACTGAAAAATGTTAGAAATAAAATATGTAGATCAACTAATTTTCTACAACTTTGCCGCTGGAAGTTTCTTTCTACCCTAAAAATAAAAAAAGTTTACGCTTTACTACTTTTTCATGTCCCGATAAAAAAATCGACAATACAAATCGAGTATTTGTTATTGTATAAATTCCGAACATTTACTAAACTGGAAGATATTTATACTGTTAGTTGCAACATATCTCACAGATTACAAATATATAAAATTTGTCCTATTTAAATAATCCTAGTACTGTGCAGTAGCTTGTAATTGAAAGCGCGTCCAATACTAAATACTAGGCAGTAAATTTCCCTCAGGAAGTTGATAACCGCAAAGAGCTCTTTATACGCTGGGATTTATCATAGAGAACAAATTAAATAGTAAGTAATTTTCCGTCTTTCAGCTTTAGCGTCGTAAAGCATTTTTAGTGATTCTTCCTCAGACCCGTATACTAAATCAGACGTTACAATATTCCTCCAGGGTGTAAACGTTAAGACGGATTTACACGGTCGAATTTGATTAATCATCACAGATGAATCGACCTAAGTGAACTGTGTAAATGCACTTTCAACAATAAATCATTGAAAGGGATCATCTCGGATGAACAATTATTGAAGTAGATTACGTTCTACTTGTTGAACACTGTTTACGAATCAAGCTGAAGAAACTTAAAAATGAACCATCTACACATACGTTTATTGTATGTTAATACAGGCCTGCACTTATTGTCTACAAATATTTAAAACACATTTGTTTAGAAATGTTTGCTCTCCTTCAATGTGGGCAAGGTTATTTTGAATAAAGGCTACAGGAATCCTGTAATGCGCGGAGATAATTCAGAGAAGTGTCAGTTGTAGTAAGTAGTCAGTCGTGTCACCGTCGACTTGTTAGTTGTAGTAATCAGTATATAGTGTTACCGTTATCGTGTCAGTTGTAGTAGTCAGTCGTGTCACCGTCGACTTGTTAGTTGTAGTAATCAGTATATAGTGTTACCGTTATCGTGTCAGTTGTAGTAGTAAGTCGTCTCACCGTCCGTGGGAGCCTATATGATATTTTCTAGGGGGGGGGGGCTAGACTGGGGTATGGGGATTAAGGCGTACCCTCCCTCCTTCGGCAACAGGGGTCCATGGAATTTTTTGACCTCCCCCAGCAGCTCATGCTTGAACGCTTGTAAAAACATATTTTAATGCTAATCTCTTAAAAAGAAAAATACCTGACTTATAATTAATAATATACATATTTTCCTTTCCCTGGCAACTAGGGGGGGCACGGCCCCCCTCTGCCCATGGGTATGTGCGTCGTCGTGTCAGTTGCAGTAGTCAGTCGTGTCAATTAGAAACAATAAATTTTACCGTGTTCAGACTTTTTATCTATCCTTCAATTTAAAGGGAATGGACTTTTTATTAAGTGGATGAGATAAGTACTGAAGTTTAAAAATAATGTTAAACAAAGTTTAGGCCTATAAATAGTTTGTAAAATGTTATTTGTGCATTTAAAATACATAGTTCAGCTGATTGTGATGTTCAGTGTTGGTACATTATTTAGGTGTTTTATCTACATCTAATATACATTTCCATGTAGGATGTGTCCAGACTTTAAAATTCGAAACCATTTGTATTACTAATGTTTACGTTAGATTTGTGTTTAGGAGTAGGTCTAATGCCGTTTTTTTTTTTTACCTTTATTATACATTTTTAGAATGAGATGTCAAACATTTTTCTATCGTTTTTAAGCTAACGCATACAGCAGCAGACGAAAAATTGCTCCCCTGCTTATCAAATGTGCCAACGCACACAGAAATCCATCCGTCTGCAGACGTCTGAATGCATGTTTTGGAGGCGATTTTTTAAACGTCTGAATGGATACGTTTAGTATCACGCATGAGCTAACCCAGTTTCTCAATAGTCCCGCTAGGGGCTATAAGCTTTGTTTACCAGTGAAGAGCTGTCTACTTTTTGAGTAAAATACGTGGGTTGGGTTTCCTTGTATCTTGTGTTACGTTTTACATTTTTTTTATTAAATTTTATATGTACAATAATATAATAATGTTTATGACTTCAGTTAGAGCGACATAGTCCGATTTACAAAAAAAATAAATCTGAATTCTGAAATAAGACTGAAAGTATTATAAAGTAAAAGCGTGAACTGAAAGTCGGTCCCAGCTTAAAAGAGTGTTCAAATGATGTTATTGTCTATTACAAAATTGTTTAAGGATCATCGCGAGCATTCTTAAACAGTTTTTGTTTTGTATGTTATATATATTTTCCGTAGTTAGCTGCGTACGCGGTTTCATATATATTACATAATATATATATATATATATTCTGCAAACGCCCATGTTATTTAGTGTTTTGATTCGTTTGATTTTTGATTAGACGGATTACTCAATAAAATCATTTTGGTTTATACTTCCAACTTTATTTAAAACCCAATGTGTAATCTCAGTGAAAGGTAAGAGTACATCATTTGACGTCATCTCACAGTATACTGTACTGAAGACGAGCAGGGGAGAGAACACATATGCATGCGTCCTTCTGCGTTAAAAAAAAATCATCCGCCCGCATGCATACGTCCGTCTGCTGCTGTGTTCGCCAGCCTTTAGAAGCTTTTTCCAGACTTTTTTAACGCCTCTATTTATTCGGAATTTCAGCTGTATCATTTCCGTAAATAACGGAGAATGGTTTTTAGCATTATTTTTTTTAAATATCTAGAAAACAAAAATCATAAGTGTTTGGTTTAATCTATCGACATACAGACAGACATACAGTGATCCAAGGGTCCATTTTTCCTTTTAAAGTAGTGAATCCTAAAAATCAACTCTACGATACCAACACCAGAAAAGTATCCTAAAAGTTTTGGTTTCCCATTTCTATTCATTTTTGCATTTAAGAACACTGAAAACACACGCCCTAATATTTTCTAAATAATGGTAAATGAACGGAATTGTGACACAAATGTTAAAACTCTTTAAATTATCAAAGAATAAAAATAATCAAATAATTAATACAATTAATTATACTTCAAAGTTACTTTAAGTTCTTAAGCGAGGTGGTAATAAAGTAAAATTACACACATAATGGTCATCCACCGTCACGACAGCACCAAAGTTATCGAACTCTCCGCAATAGTTGGGGGCTGAAAACACAGTTACCAGTTTCTTTTCTGCGAAGAACTTGTATCCATCATCAACCAGCTCGTGAGCTCTAATAATTAAATCGAATCCATACTTGTGGACAAACTCTTTGACCACCTCTGCACCATAAGTGTAGGAAACACCTCTGTCATTGAGTCCCCACCCTTTAATTGTCAAACTCGGGTCCGACCAGACCAGATCGCAAAGCAATCCGTGGTCAGGAACATCCGTAGGCCTCCGAAGCCTTTTGATATCCTCCAGACTGCTCAATTCGGGACTCAACCCTCCGTGGACGCAGAATATCTTCTTGCCGATTATAGCAGCGACGGGTAAGGAATTAAAACAATTGCTGAAAGCTGACCACACCTGGAGATTGTATCTTTTTTCACAATCACCGTAAAACCCGTACATTCTGTTGATGGTAGAGGTCTCGTGATTACCTCTCAGCAGATAGAACTCGGTAGGGTATTTCACTTTAAAAGCCAATAATAAACATATCGTCTCAATCGAGTGTTTTCCTCTATCGACGTAGTCACCTAAGAAGAGGAAATGTGTACTCGGCGGATAACCAATTTTGTCAAATATCCGTAATAGATCAAAATACTGTCCGTGGATGTCGCCGCAAACTGTAATCGGGGCTTGGATCTCCAGAAGCATCGGTTGTTTCATAAGTACATCCATGCAGAGCCTACATAATTTTCGAATTTCTGTTTCGGTCAATTGAAGAAGACTTGCTTCGTTGTCACGACCTTTCAGAAGCTTTTCTATTATACAATCTATGCCGAGCATGTTTAAAGTATTCTATTAATAATCTACAATACAAGATTTTGAGGTTAACTGGATCGGAGATCAGTTTAGAGTGAGCAGTATTTCCAGGTATTTGAAATTTTAAAATTTAAATAACCTTGGAAACCAAGCCAATACAACAATGGAAATAACAATTTTTGAATTTGTCGATAGAGTTCCTAAAAAGCAATCCATAGACTTCAGATAATAACTTACTATAATACAATGCAGAATATTTACCAACTGGCCGATAAAACAAGACCGTACAAAAAAATTGAAGGGACGAAATGTTATGTGTTGTATACTTTTGTGTTTTAATGTGTTTTGTGTTTTTATGTGTCTATGACGACCTCAAAAAAAAGTAGCAGACACTTGATGATGAGATTACGGTCTTAAAACGCATCGTAAATAGTACAAACATAACGAAGTCACACAACGAATTAAATAACAGGTAAAATACTTGTAGTAATTTATTGCATCTTATTTCATTATATGAAGCGACTTGAATACCAAAAATCATAAAACTAAAATAAAATCCGCGTCTGCCGTTAGGCATAAAAAAATAGTATTGTTAAATGAGAACTATTATAGTCGAGAATTACACTAGATGTTATATCCACTCAGGGCATTTGTTTAAAAGTAATATTTTAGTCTTATTACATGAATAAAGTAGATGTGATGTAAGAGCAAAGAATCGTTCAAACGTTTATCTCAACTTTTGAGTTCCGATAAATAACAAGCAACCCTTTTAAAAATTTGGTATTCACCCTAATTTGTTTTTGGGTGATATCTTGCTGGATGAGGTTAAATCATCATGTGTTTTGGATATAATTTCTATAAATAAACTTATCTTATATAGATCACATAGACAAGGTGTTTTAAAGTTAATTAAGAATTGTTTTAATTTAGAAATTTGCCCAAATACTGTAACACCGATGTGTTGAAATTCGTTTATTACGGTGTAATATATATCCCAATTTAAATTATGGAATTATATTATGGGGGAATTATAATTGACTTTTAAGGTCATTCGTTTAAAAAAAAGGCACTGATAATAATTCACTCCAAAAGTAAAGCATAAAGTGCTTAGGCTTACTCCCTAAAGCATGTATATTTGTAGTTAAAAATCGTGGCTTTCATTTTTATGACACAAGAAAAGAAATTTTGACATGGTTAGTATAGATCAAATATCTATAAAAGACTTCCCTCCCCACGCCGGAATTACCTTATTTAATAGACTTCCAGTCACTAACATTAACTGACTCAAAATAAATTTAAATCAGTCTTAAAGAGTCTTTTGTTGCTGAAGAGTGTTTTCGGTTTGTAGCCGCACTGGATTGAGGTTTGCTGACTTCACTTTTAACACTTGCTACTTCTAAATAAATGTTGATAATCTCTAATTTTGTTGTATTCATTTGTATTATTTTTTGTAAATTTTAGAGTTTAATATGCTGTTAAAACTAAATTTCTGCATTTATCAATTTTAATGTTTTACTGTTAAATTATTAGACCATTATATATTTGCGATGTTGATAAACAAAATTAATCCTTAAAAGCAAATAAAACTAACGCTTGTCTTGTGGTATATTCTTATTTTTAAGACAAATCAATTTGTATAAATTATAGTTTAATGTGAATACGGTAGATTGTAGACATTTAGGCATAAGGAACTTTCTGTAAGGACCTAGGCCTACTATAAGTACATACAGCTTCTACTCCTTTTCTCCTCTAACAATTTTTCACTTTAAAACAAATATAGTCATAATTGCCCGTCAATCGTCGCCGTATGCCCATATGGCCAGCCCGACTCTGCTATTCGGGCGTTAAGAGTAGCTTTGTTCCTCAAGGATTTTATGTGTTAAGGGTCTGCTCCAGTAAAAGAAAAACCAACTGCTGACCCCAGCGCTCCATCCTTAGCGGTAACGTTTGGTACTATTTCAGGACTGGGCAATAATACACAGAACGTTGTCTGTTTGAATTGGATTCGTTACCCAGGCCAACTTCGGTCCGCCTCGGCTCTTCTCGCCTGCACCCGTCCTTCACTCTCAAGGCCATTCTTATCTCTGGCGGACTGGCGCTGACCATTACTCATTTTCTTTGCGTTTCCGAGTTGAATTGTAAAATGTCACTTCGCCTGCATTTATAGGTTGTGTTGCACTGTAATAAAGTAGGAGTCCAACTAAACTTTCATTACAGAGCTAAGCGATTTATAAACATGTTTTATTCAAAGTACAGTATGTTTATGTTATTATAAATTCTATGTTTGTTACAACTTCTTTCATAATTGTAAAATCGACCCTAAGTGTGTGTAATGTAATTATAGGCCTATACATACACAGTAAATAATTTACTATGAACAAAGATAATAAATTGTAACTCTTTGTACCAAAGGGTAATTATTCTTTGTTTTAAGAGTAAAGTTTTTATTTCCAATACATATTATTTGCTGAAAAAGACGCATTATGGGTTTGCCCAAGTTCTTTATATCGACTCATTATACCCAACAGGTTTGTTACAATAATTATTATTGAAACAATTTAATTGACTTTTTTAAGGCTTTTCACTTCTTAAATTTATAATTTATCAAACGTATTTATATTAATGAAAAACTCTTCATTTTTAGATTTGCCTTTTTGCAGTTTAAACAATATTTATCATTATGAATTCTTTTCACAGGCTTTTAAAGTTGAATGTGTCTTACTCAATATTTTTACGCCCAGCTGTTTTTTATCTAACATTTGGTAAGTTAAACAAATAATTACTGGATACATTCAAAAGAAAGAGACAAATTGAACTCGTACTAAGTTCAAATTGTTTAGAAAGTTTAAAATAAGGAGATATAGGGCTACATTACATAATAAAACTAACCTTTTCTTGTAAAATCAATAAGAAAGGTTTTATTCGTACAACTTGTACTAGTTGTAGCTACGATAAAGATAAAAATTACAGAATAATATTACAAGAATTAAAAAACACGCAGCTAATAATTTGGCCTTATTTACTGATACACTTTACTTTACATATTATATTACATAGC
>JAGFPH010000132.1:944425-956939 GCA_018207615.1 Philaenus spumarius
TTTAGTAATAGTGCAGGCGGTGGAAGTAGTTGAGTATGCAAAAGTGATGGACGGCAATTATGTTCCGATCCTTATATCTAAGACCCTAATTAATGGAAAACCCATCTTTCCGGAAGCTGCTATGGTCCCTCCCCTGCGGCTGACCCCCCGCCCTCGCCCTTAGAGGCCTTATTCTTTCTAACCCATTCAAAACGGGGTTGAAACTCCGAAACGCACTCCATAATGACACCATTTGTATTTATGTTTTTTTTGGTCGCTGATCATGAAATGGTTCTACAATGGTTGGAGCAGCCCTAAAAATGAAAAAACAAACACCCCTTTTCTCTTCTTTAAATTAATAACATTTCTAAATAAATGTACCTAAGAAAAAGCCAACGAATTTAGTTGTTTTAAATAGTGTATTGTTTTTTTTAATCTGCTTTGTATTTGGACAGTTCAGTGTGTTCCTTCATCAGTCGATATAAAACCGTTGCTTTGAAAGTTATATTTTTAGTAAATGTAAAGTAATACATTTTTTGAGTGTGAACTTAAAGCGTGTTTTACTGTAATCTGTAAAAAAAGTCGTTAGAAGTGATACATTTTTTTTAAAACGACCTAGCTATATAAGTGAGGAATATATTATACTCCTTACGTACTTAAATAAAAATAGGGCGTTATGCGTATTTGAACTTCTGAAGCAAGTATGCCAGACTTGTGAGTCTTTAAGGAAACCTGTACTAAAGAGTAGATAGTTCAAATGTATGATGTATAGAAAATTGACAAGGGACAAAGATAAGTAACTGTTTTGTGTTCTGAAATTGCAGCAGCGGAGAAAATTTTTAATACTGCACGCATTAAGCAAAACCATGGTTTTACCCAACTTAGTACTTGTCAACAACCTGAAGATTTATTTGCTATTGAAGTGAAGTATCACCATCAATGTTATCGTGATTATTTAAGACTGCCTAAAAATTCTGAAAATCCAACAGGTCGACCTCCTAATAAAATCCCCCAAGAAATACTTCATAATGCGTTTGACAAACTTATAGATGAAATAAAAGATACATTTTCATCTCACCTTTTGTCACTCATTCTGTAAAACGAACCGCAGGTACATTCAATTCAGTAGGCTGCGGGTTAGCACAAGAACAGAATCAGAAATGATCGTGATTGATTTGTACCCTATCACTAAAAATGAAGAAGCAATGCAGAGATGGTTGCTTTTGTATCCTTTCAAAATTTGGATTGATACAGCTTTGTAAACGTACATCTAATTCTCGAACAATACCTTACAGTTGCAAAAAGTCAGAATCACCTTGTATTTCATCGAGTAAGTGCATAAATAATGATTGTCTAAATAAAAATGACTAAATTACAATTTTCGTTTATTTAACAACCTATCATCATAAGAGAAATCTACAAATTATGGCTAAAATAATCATTAAATTGACTCCATAGCCCTTCATCGATTTCCTTTATAGGAAGGTAATAGGAGGGGGGTAAAAAAATTTGGACAAAAAATGGAAACTCATCTTTAGGGCTGGTGTGTTAAGCATGTTCAAAGTGCCTAAACCTGTATGCCGAACAAGTTCGACGAACAACATTGTTTTCCAAGCACCTTGTTCACCAAAACAATGTTCAACCAAAATCTTTAATTTATAGTTTTAAAGTTAGCTTCTAATCATGGATTGTTCCTATTTCTACAATTATTTGCTAACCATTCTTCTGCTGGCAGTGCCTTCACCCTGTAACTGCAGGTAAGTATAATTTCAAGGTGGTACCTCGTAGTTTGTATTTGGCTTAATCTTCTTTTATCTCATATTTTTACAAGAAATTACATTTATTTTATTTTGTCTTTAATGACCTTCTCTTCAAAGGTAGCCACCGTGTTCCAGTAGGTCTTGTTTTCTAATATCTTACTGACTAGGTTGTCAGGCTTGATCTCACCCACTTTAGAGTACATAAATTGTCTCGCGGTGTTCCATCTTTTACAATTAATTACAGAAGGTATGTTCTGCATTATCTAGGTCGAAATCTCCGTACTGACAGGCTGCACTACTTGATTTCCTATTCAAGTGATGTACTTATAAAAGGCTTCATGGTAAGTGAGGATCTGTGTCAAGAAATAGTTCACCTCACCATGCCTTCACCCTTACCACTCACTAAGATTTCAGATTAACCTTCTCGTCCATTTACCTCTAGCTTCAGAATTCCATCGTTCTTGCCAATCACTCATGGCCTTTTCCCTCACTTATTTCTGTAACGCCCACGCCACCATACTAACTTCTGATCTTTGCTTAGACATATCCTGCATTTCTAAAGCAAGCAGATCTGTTGGGATGACCACCAGAGCAGCCGGTTTTGAAACTGTTCTGTAACAACTGGCAATAAGTAACGACCCCTGTCTTTCGACTGCAGCCATCTTTTCCCTGTACTAATCCAGTTTCAGAACCCCTGCCCACAACTCACATACATAGAGCAAAATTGAGTTTGTCACCTCCATTAGCAGACTTCTCCTGCTTGCTATATTTGTCATTACACGGCTCAAGACCACAGTCACCTTGGTTGCTTTGGCGACGGCATACTAAATCTGCTTCCCAAAAGTCGTATTATTGTCCATTCTGAAACTTAAGTACTTAATCATGATTCTGGTTCGTAGTACTTCTATGTATAGAGGTTAGAGTATTGCAAAGCGTCATCGTCTGCTGAGAATTACTGCTGTTTATTTAATGATAACCGAACCACGTCCATGTAGAAGGTGGGAACAACCACTGTTTAAATGAAGATCTTAATGTAGTTATTCTTAATGTAGTTTTAAAGGAAATGAATTTGTACCAAATGTTTAATGCAAAATAAACGATTAAAACGTTCATGCTTTACAAAAGATCTCAATGTTCTATTAAATTAGCTCATGGGGCGAGCTAAAAATTGTCGTTTCATTCAGTGTTCCGCCCACACTGACAGAATAGTAAACATTGTAAGGATATTGTAATGTATTTCAGATCGCTTCAATAAAACACAAAATAATGTCAGCTGTAACGTTTAAAAACATTTTAAATCGAAATATGTTCCCACTTTTTAAAGTGCAGAATACAAAAAAAGAAAATATTTTATAAACATAAAATAGTTGGCAGTCTTACGAAACAATTATCTGGCTGCATTTATAGAAAAAATAATTTTGTCAATCATAAGTCTACTAATGTCAAATTAGCAAGACTCTAGGGGTCTAAATGGTAGACAACTGTTTAAAACAATGGCTGCTTGTCTAAAACTAAAAACATGACATTATAGACATTTTTCGACTATAGGTGAAAGTGGCCCCATGGGTCAAGCAAGATATCTTTCAAGAAAGTTTTCCATATGTTTGATGTGATTGTCATCATAAATTTTTGCAATGGGAGTGAATCAGCGAACATTTCAGCCTTGTCCGTTGGCGTGTAGACTGGACCATGGCCCCCATGAAGGGGGCAATTTGGATTTTTTAATTGAAGGTGCTGGCGATTTAGCTTCCATAGGGACCCGTTTTTTAGAGTTACTGATGATAGGAATAGGTCACATTCAACTGAGGTATGGGTGGCTATTAACAACTTTACTAGTTGGGTTAGGGTGGTGAACAGTCTCTTGTCAGAGAGTGCTCGTGAAGTTTCCATATTCGGCTAAGTTTTATTTTTCTTGCCAGCTTTGATGTGAGGAGGAAGTTCAGCTTTTGTCCCAGTTTCAGGGGAAGTGTATGCACTAGATTTAAGAGCTGCAGCTATTATGGAGTGGAGTTGGTTAACTTGACTTTCGATCTCAGTGGGAGAGTTTATGTCGCAGATAGAAAAGGGGTTTGTCTAAAAAGACATTATTCAGTGTACTTTCTCCAGTTTACACAATTAACTTCCTTTTTGGGAAATAGACGCTGATGGGGAGTTTGCTAACAGTTAATATGATGGGATTGTGATCCGAGCTAACATCGTCAATGCAAACAAGATCGTGGGAGAATGAAAAGTTTTTTAACACGACAATGTCAAGTATATCTAGCAAGCAATTATTTTGCATGGGATAAAGAGTCGGTTCCATGGAACCAATTACTTTGATGCTTGGGTTTTTGTGAAGGAACATTTTTAGTACATTTAGTATTTGCAACATGACAGTTCAAGTCGGGGTGTTTAGAGTTTAGATAGCCCATTAGAATGGAATCTTCTGATGTGTGATGTGAGAAGCTTTTTCATATGTGTGGTGGTTTATTCATACCATTTGAAGGGATATATGCAGAGATTATGTGTATATCTGTCCCTAGGGAGTTGATGGTAATTGAATTGCTATGTGCTCTATCAGAGATAGTGGATGTTAGGGAGCGTTTGATGTATGATCCGTCTATGAACCAGTACGGCCATTCCACCTGCGGCTAGCTGGGTTTGGAGATTAGATCTGTTCTATAGGTTGTACAGCATGGAATGTTGAAGTAATTGTGAGGCCTGAGGTGTGTTTCAGATATTAGAGCAATATCGAAGTTTTTTTCTTGGAGGAAGTTTCGGAATTCAGCTTTTCGGCTGAGTATTCAACTGGCAATGAATGTGAGAATTTCAAGGTGCTTATCCATTGCGCATGATTGTAGCAACTAGGGACATGAGAATTGTAATTATGATGGTCTTTGCGTCGCTCTCCGTTTGGGGAGGATTTCTTGGATCCAATTTAGAACATCAGAGGTCCTGATGTTTTTAGAGGAGTTTGAGTATGGATTTAGGCGATTCCATTGGTGGGTTTAGCCAGCTTTTGGAGTGTAATTATTGGGGATACAACTGAATGTGGTTTGGGGGTGACTTCCACTTTCTTGGGTTGTTGAGGCTGGGGTTTTGTGGTAGTGGGAGCCTTCTTTGCAGGCTTTTGTGGCTTTGGTGTCGCAATCGTTGCATTAGCATACAAATTTATTCCGACGATGATCACTTTGGTGGCTGGTTGCACCTCCATACGAGATTCGTTGTCCGTTGATGCGACAGAAGGTGGTGGTGATGTATTCTGTAGCTGAGGTGACAGCGGCATGGTTGTCTAAATAGGTGGTCGTTGATAGGTTGCTCTACTTGGGTTTACCCCTGCCCCTATTAAGATGCTCTGCATAAGCATGGCTGCCTTGATAGTTTGAAGGGTGCTCCTCCCGCAGTTTATACACGTGGGAGCTTGATCCCGGGATTTGGTGCACTCAGTGCAATCATGCATACCAGCTCACTTTACACAGTGAGCTGTGCTTGAAGCGCTGGCACTTGTAACATTGAGCTACCATATGCATCCACAGTAACTTTGATACAGAACATATGTGTTCTATGTCGTACACGGATCGGCCTTCCCTTTGGTCGAATGAGAAATCACCTGTGAAGCCTATCTTGTGACTGTGACTGGAGACATGCTCGAAAGCAGTCACTAGGTGTAGCGTAGCTGTACGGTGTTGTTACTGGGCAGGGTATAACGTGGATCTACTTACCACTGTTGGCAGACCAGTTCTTGAACCCGCACGAAGTGCAACTTATGGAAACAGAAATATGATGTATCCCTCGGATAGTAGGTGCAACATAAAGCGGGAAAGGCCGGTTATGGGGTAGTCGGCTGACTGAAGTGGCTGGAGATGGTAGGCTGAACGTTCCCTTAAAGAAGTTTAAGGTTGGCCTGAAATAAGATGTATCTACTGGTTTCAACACTTCTCACCAAGAAGACGAATCAAGTTTTTCACAGCGTATCCAAAGAATCGTCCTTACACACAGGCAAAAGGCCAAATGTTAAAGATGATCTTCTGGATGTCTGAGTAGTTGTGAAGACTGTTAAGACTGGAACTCGACTGAAGACTCTTTTAAGTCTACTGTGATGTGCTTAATATCTAAGTCCCAATCTTGGAGTTGAATCGATGATCAATGCGAACCAGTAAACTAGGAGTCTATTGGTAATAGAGATAGGTTGTTTTACTGAGTGTGGTAATAGTTATAATTTGTTAGTCAATGCGGATTGTGCAATCATTGCACAACTTGACCTTTGATTTTTGCTTTAAAACATTAAGGTTGGTGTCAAGGTCAAATCTATATTTTCTTAGGTCAAAGGTCAAGTTGAGCAAGTTTTTTCAATTATAACTAATTACGGTATAATTTATATTCAAGTGTGTTATATTTATTATAATTACCAATTGTGTCGAAGCGATGCGCCCGTATTTCGGTGGACACTCTCTGAGTCATGTCCAGCCCTTAAATGATTAATTATTGGCCAATTAGGTCTAAAGGGTTTAGATGATTCACAACCTTAATGGTCCACTTAGAGGGTTAAGAACTAGAGAGCAGTTAGGCATATTTCCAAACCTTGAGCTACAAATAATTATAAATTAATCCATGAATCTAAGACTAGAAATCGCCTATGACCAAAGAACTGGTTGCCCAGCCCAGAGTGACTTCCTTACTAACGAGAGGTCTTCCTAAATGCATTTTTCCGCCTAAAAATAAAAAATAAAAGAAAGACTAGAAATCAAAAATAGCAATATTACTGTGGTAACGCAGTACAGTACTTGGTTCTTCATTATTCTCGTTATTTTTAGGTTAAGGATTATGTTAGAGGCCTTTGAGGTTTCCAAGCTTTTAGAAAAAAAATTTAAAACAAAATTATTTCGCTATGTTTATAGGCTACATATAATTGCATTTTGACTAGAGTTTTAATGGAAAAGGATTTGTATCAAATGGTTAATATAAAATATAGCTACGATTAAAACGTGCATGCTCTACAATAGATCTCAACTTTCTACAAAGTTAGCTCATGGAGCGACTTTTGTCGTTTCATTTAGTGACGCACCCACACTTTCAGAATACCGGTACTAAACATTGTTTGCTGAACATAGGCCTACTCCTAAGCATATATTGTTCGGCACACCTACATGTTTACCCAGGATAGCAACAACTTTATAGGTTCTCGGTTTTTTACGAACTAGAATACTCAAATAATTAAATTAAAACTTGTTCAATGACAAAAGCTTTATTGTATGAAAACTAATAGGGAATAGGCGTAATAGGCCTATAGGCTAATTTCAACTGTCGTTTACGTGTTTTTCAACTATCTTCTATTAATTGTATATTAAAAGTGAAGACGAAAATCCATTACCTTTACCCAAATCTCTTTGTATACGAATAAGTATTCTTGTTTTCTTCTGGTTTGGAATGAATTTATTTGTGTGGTAATTAATTTACATTGAAAAAACAAATTTATTTACATAAATAAATACGTACCGGTACTTTTCAAGCAGCAATCGCCATCTCTCTTCTGTTTCTGCAACTTTTCTAAACTCATTTACACAGAACGTTGTAAAAATGTCTTGGACGTTTATTTGTGCCCTGTACCTTGAAAACGAATAGTCAAAATAAAATAAAAGTACTAAAATGCAAAAAAATAAGTACAGAAAATTTTTGACTTTAGCTATACACTCCAAAATCGAAATAATTTTCCAAATGTGTTTTATAATGTGATAACTATTTAACTAGTGTTATAACCATAACCGATGTATAAGGCCTGTTTCACACCTACCCGGCTGTCGTGTAACCAGGCGCGGATCCACGGGGGGGAGGGGAACGTCCCCCTCCCCCCAAGATCCTTCTCGGGCGTAGAACGCAACAAGCTCGAACAATAGCGAGAATTTACATAAATTTGCATATTCCGTTATTTAATACACTTAAAATCATCCAATCTTAATAAAACTGGCACTGTTGGAAAGCTAATCAATTAAACTTTAATTTTTGTATTTAAAATTTTTTTGTAAAACGTATATTTACATACGTATAATCACGTTTCAAAATTTTAGTACGGAAATTAGCTGTGATTCACGCGTCAATGAACCCCGTACTGGCAAGACTTTGTCTTATTTTCAACGGTCTGCAGCTCCTCACAGAAGTCATTTATGAAGAAGATCATAACAGCATTGAATTCAGCAGACGATTCTCTTTAAAATGGTGTCTCCAAATCACATGTTACTTTGAAAACAGCTGTTCTACAGGATTTACGGTGAAAGCTTGTAATTGGTCATAGATTTTGCCAATATGCAAGCCTGTTTAGAATCGCTTCTTACAGTCTTATTCGATAATTATATCTCTAAAATGTATAGTATATGGTTTTAAAGAGAAAACTTCACAGTTTTTTATCTATGTCCAATTCAATACATTTAGATTTCATAGGTTGGTACCAACTTCCAACTTCTAAAATATGCTTTTACGTGTGAGTGCTTTTTGAAAGTTAGGTGTGTAATCAACAGAAACTGCGTGATTTGATTGACGGATAATATATAAGGTAATTAACCTATTATTATTATAAAAAAATAATAAATATTTGTTTTGACTCCTTCATATTTGTTTACATATGTAATATTTATTTGGTAATTTACATTTCATAACTAAATAACATAATAAAAATCAGAAGTCCAATTAATGTACAGTATAAACTTATTGTTATGTTTAATGTCTATATTAATACAGATTCTAATATTCTTAAAAATTGTGTTTTTATTGGGAACTACCCTGTTCTCCCTTTCCTAAAACACAAGTACGTAGCTTTCTAGATATCTAAAAGTCCCCCCCCCCCAAAAGTCGGGCCTGGATCCGCCCCTGCGTGTAACCGACATCTATCCGACGCCAACACATAAGTTGATCTTTTTCACACTTACCCGGCGCTGTCAGGTAACCGACATCTAGCCAAGCCGAGGCTCTCGTTCAGACCTCGATTCAATAATATACATTGTACAGTATTCAGACTGGATTACTGGATATGTATACAGTACACTAAGTTATCGCTCATTCCTCTACATGCTTCCGTTGTCATTTGCAGATAATCATATATATATTGTTTATGTATATTTTAAATTTCTTACAAATAGGATGACTATTTTGAGAGAAAAATTATTTTTATCTAGGCCTGGTAAAATTTTGTTAAGACTAGCGTATAGCCTATACAGGGCCGGATTTCCCACTACTACTATGGGCGGAAGTTCCAAGGGGGCGCAAGGTCGAGAGAAAAAAATATCTAGAAATAAAAAATAAAAATAAATAGCCTTAACTTAACATATTTTTTGAATTGATTACAAAAAATCATTTTGATTTTGAAGTTCAATGGAACAAATAATTGTTGGTAAAGTTAAACTATTTTTCAACATTACGCATCAACTTCGTTACAACATTGATCTCAAACACGGAAGAACTGGCTGTAGGGATGTCGTCGAGCAGTACGCATCGTACGCACTACAAACGTGAGCTCACTATTTAATACATAAAATTACTAAAAGTGTTTTAAGACGGCAGTTTGTTAAGCACAGAACCAAGTAAATTACTCAAAAACCTTGCAATTATAAAATTGCATCGTGGAGTGGTGTTTAAGCAATTAACATATAGGCCTGATATAATTTTTTAATAAAGGTTTTTGGGGAAGTAACTTTAACCAGACTAGGGGACGGAAAAATTATTGGGCCTAGGGGCGTCAAAATGCTAAATCCGGCCCTGAGCCTATAAGCAGTCTCGATGAACTTCTTTTCGATCAAAATAAATTTTCTCTAAAAATAAACATCCGATTTGCATGAAATTTAAAATATAAATAAACAATATATGTATAAATATAATGCAAAATATATACATCTACGATAATTTTAAACTAAATAGGCCAACAACTTTATGAACGCATAATTTTTGATGAATATTTAAATATAATTTTCAGTCCATCATTTATTTTGAATAATAATTAAACCGTATAAAAATGTGACAACCAGACTAAACTGTTAATGATTTTAATTTACAAATTATGCAATTTTAATTTTTGATACTATAATTCATTTGAAAATAAAAAAAACACCATTATTTCACAGATTTAAGTTTTCACTTCTGTTGGCAGTACCCAACGACTGCCATTTTTTTAAAATCTTTTTTTCACAAAAAGTAAGAACAACAAAACCAGGAAAGTATCGTAGTCGTAGAAACTGCAAACGATACGTGCCGGCTAGATGTGTACACTGCCATTAGTCCCTTCACCCTCTTCCTTCGCTAGTTTGTTTCGCCGACACCGACAGTCGTCCACTGCAGTGGGGGCAACCCGGGCAACCCAAGATGTATAGAATACCAGGTGGGCCCGCCCCCGGCGGTTTGCCCCCCCCCCCCCCCCCGCCAGCCATAGCTGCTGTGACGTCGACGCGTCTACTTGGCCTACTCGTTGCTGCTGCTTAGCATTACTGTATAGTGTATACCACACGTCTCTAGAAGCATCTTTTAAGGCCGTTGGATGAACCATTGAGTATAGAAATAGACACTGGTTCTATAGTCTATGATTGAATGAACCACGTTGAAACTCGACCATGGTTGTTATAGAAAAATATGCATGCCCAGACCGTTTGACGGATTGGGACAAAATTTGATTCCTTGATGGGCTAATGATGAAAAATTATTTCGATTACTGGCATTAAGGGGTTTAAATTGAAGTGAAACTTCTTTATGCAGGGTAGAGAACAATTTCCGTTAAGCGTTACGAGTTAAACGTAAAGTGGTCATGCATTGGTGTGTTTTTTTTCTTCTTTTTTTTTAGTCAAAAAATCATCGACTATTTTGGTGTTTATGTGTAAGTGTAAGTATGTGTGAATATCTGTCTGTGTTTAGTAGTATACCAAAATTAGCAAGTGTGCAATAATTAAGTATATTTACTACGAAACGTATTTGGGTACGGCAAAACCGATATGTTTTTGGGTGCGGGAAACCCAAATTTTACAGTTGAAGAGTCGTTGGGCGTCAGGGTCACAATTTTTAGCCAACACTTTGAAAAACCCGTTTGGGTAATGATTTATTTGGTATTTGGGTTCGGAAAAACCAATTTTGATGTAGAAAGGGTCGTAGTGCTTCGGAGCAACGATTTTAGGGTTAACATTTTGAAAATACCGTGTGGGCTAGGTATCGTTTTATATGTTTTTAGGTACGGGAAACCCGATTTTGACAGTTAAAGAGTAGTAGTTCTTTGGGGTAAAATTTTTTTAAAGAAGCAATTTGAACCTATCTCTACAAAACCTATGACAGGAAGATGTCAACGACAAAATCAAATACAACGGTTGATGGAGTATTTTCAAGCGATTTGGATATTTTTTAATGCAAAACTTTGATAGCAAAAGTATCTATTGAAATATCTATAAATATAACTTCAATTTAGACTAATAATAGTAATATTTTGTGTATATGTATATAATAAAATATTTTTGATTCATTATTTGTTGAAAATAAAAAATTTTTTTAGGTTTTTTTAACGTCCTGCTGTTTTGCACTTTAAGGACCTGCAAAACCGAACCACAGCCAATGATGTCTGTTTGTATTACTAATACCTTTTTCGTCCTAATGATTTCTTTGTATACAGTTCAAAATAATAATGATAATAAATAATAAATGTGGTACATATAAATTAGATTAATTTAAAATGCAATTTAATTATGGCATTTAATAAATAATAAGCCAAAGCAATTTCACTTCTTCCGCGTGTACACACTTACTGATGCACGCACCTTTTTTAATATTCATGTTCATTTTAAAGTTAAGAGTAAAAACTGACGGAAGCGTGTTTTTTAGCGCTTACTGATCCTTATACTACTTATTTTGTATGTGGGAATCATACATAGATTTGGACAAAACTTACTATGCGTTCAAGACCAGGGAACTCGGATCTGAAATAGTTTTTTTTTAATTGCGTATAATAGCGTAACTCAATATTTACCCTATATCCCTTTATTCATTTAGCCTACTCATATTTGCGAACGAAGCCATGGTTACCTACTAGAATAATTTTCAGAGAGTCCCGCAACTCTCTGGAACCGCTTTATAGAATTATTCATTAGGAATAAGATAAGAGTTCCAGTAAACGTTTCCCATCTGTGCGACATTTCTTTGCGTAATATTTTTAAAAGTAGATGCGAAAATGAGCTCAAATATTTCGTTAAAATATTTTCAAAATGATGACCGTTCAAAATGTGATCTCTAAATCCGTTAACTTTACAAAAACGTTACAAGAGACACAAAGTTGTATTTTTCAATTATAAACAAACATCGTTTTTTCTGTAGGTACGTAAAATTTATAATTTAATTTCTCGTTAATTCTCCTTCATCCCGCTGGGTAATAATTTCTTGAACTCAATACTAAGAACTGTTTGATCTCGTCATGTATCTGTTGTTTATTATAAATTTGCTTGTTTCCCTTAATCTATTGTCGTCAGCACTGAATGTTTGATTGTTGTGATAGCGTCTGTTTGGAAAATTTGCAGCGCACAACCTCTGAATTTCCTTTCTATTACCACGAGACTTCCCGTAAAAATAATCAATGTAACAGTAGGCCTACAACTAACTGTGACGTGCGATTATTCATATTAACACACTGACCAAACAAAATAAATTCATTTAATACAGAAAACATACAATAAAACAATACAACTACACCAGGTTTCCTAACCTAAACTTTGTAGTTGATGTTTAGGCAATATGCTACTATTACTGTTAACAGCTGACTAGGTTATTAAGTCTAATGATACTCA
>JAGFPH010000132.1:966092-978131 GCA_018207615.1 Philaenus spumarius
TCAGATCGTCCCACTATGAAACATTGCCAGTATTGCCAATAGAAGTAACAATAATATCCCACTGCACAGTATGTCAGCACCATTGCAACCGTCCGTTAGACACACTCCGCAGTAGTTAAGGGTGACTTCATCAGTTGTGACGAGCTTCACGGCATCGCACGGGTTGAAACTGTCCAACTGGTGAACCGAACATCCTCTTCCAATCACTTTCTCTCCAAGAACTGAAACAAAAATTTAGTCTTGTATGTCGATAGAAATGACCTTGTGTAAAGGAAATTAGCGTTCATTATTGTAACTTGAATAAAGATCAGGAAACCCGAAGTATTTATCAAACAAGAAGGACAGAATGAAAGTAGAAGGATCCAAAGAATTTTAGAACGTCCGAAAACTCATCAAATTAGTACTCTGAAGCAATTTTTATAAGTATCTTAGATTTATTGATTTTTTTTAAGCAAAAAAATCAGATTTCAACTTCCGGTAGTAGATTTTCAAATTCTGTCTCAGTAAGCACCTGCTATATGAACGGAACCTTCATTATTATTGTGATGGATGAGGTAGGTTATAATATATACTATTTGTAGGTCTGTAATATATACTATTATGTACTCGCGGCTTCGCTCGCAAGTAAGAATAAATGAAAGGTATATCGGATAAATATTACCATAAGCCTTACCAATACACCTAATTCAAATAATTCGACCACGTAGCTGAATCGCTGACGCGAGTTGATCGAATTTCCAAAATTAAGTTTATATGTTTTAGGGTTTCAACCAGGTATTTGTAAATTGATCTACTCACGAAGGCCCTGATTAACGTGTACGAAAAATATTAGTAGAATTTCTTTGCATCTCAGCCCCGGCTCACACTTTGCTTCGTTCCACTCCTTTCTTAATTTGTTTATATAAAACCCCCAAAAATTTAGTTCTAGTACGGAAAATCTAAAAAAAATTACTTCCGGTAAAAATAGTGCTTCCGGTTGTTGGATTTTGTTGGCTAACGAACTCGTCTGAGTCACTTAGAAAACCGACGTGTGTACCAAATCGGATGTAAAATACGGCTGAGTGCGAACACACACACGTACACACACACACATATATATATATATATATATATATATACAATTTTTGAAGGAACCTCAAAAACGTGTTCTGGGAACCATGATGATTGCTCATTGACTACTCCCAACCTTAGGTCTGACCATAAGAGTCACTAAAATAGCTAATTTTTCCTATGGAAATTCGCTAAAAACGATTTCATATCCGAATTCCCTGGCCCAAAAACACACAGTGAGTTCCGTTCATCTATCTAAGTTTATCATTTAGGCCTACATACAAGATCAGCTATGGGCCAGTTAGCGCTAAAGTTCACGTTTTCCGAATGGTTGTTTACTCGTAACCACCGGGTTTTTGTAATCTATGAGTAAATTGTACCTAAAATACCGGCTTTGAAAAATATTTCAAGCCAAAGCCAATAATGCTTTAGACGTAAATAATCGATAACTAAAAATGTCAAAAGTGTCGGGTCTCTAGCTTCATAGCAAGAGTGCGAATTGTTATTTATTTTTAATAGTAGTTATCCTATTTCACCCTTAGACTCAAGTAATTAAAATGCAAATGAAATTTCTTTCTTGTAAAACACTAAGCATAATATCTACAAAATTTCAGATCTCTTGCATGAAGGAAGTTAGTGGAATTTATATTTATTGAATAGGGGTTCTTACCCTATTTTGACGCCTTAGACGGTAGTGACAGAAATTTGATGGGTTTATTTTTTCAATTTTATGAACATAAACTTGATGTAACGTTTATGAAATATATTAACCAAATTTCCGCTCTCTAGCTTTAAGGAAGTAAAATAATGAATATTTATTGTAAAGTTTGATTCCCCCTTTTTCATCTCTTAAAAGCAAATAATCAAAATACAAGTGCTCAATTTTGTATGTAATTTATAAGAAAAAACTGTGCAAAATGTCAGCTCGTTAATCTCATGAGAATTAAAGCTATTGGTTTTAGGGTACCTGCCCCAATACTATTAAATGTAAGTAACCAATTTAAGGCTCGGGTCCCTAAATTCAAAACGACGAAGTTGGTTAACAATTTCAATGTTAAAATGACCTAATAATACCTTCACTTTTAAGCATATTTTTGTGTTATTTTCGTAAAAAATGAAAGCTGTATTTTTTCTTAAACTAAAATAGATTGTGGGTGTTAACTGCTAAGGTTTTTTGCAATATCTCTTTTTGCAACTGAGTAAAAAATTAATAAAGTTTACTATTTTTTACTATTTATATCATACGTTTATGAAAACAATAAAACCAAAAAACGTTTTGAAAATGTATTCAGCAATCAACATCGGCTTATGACAGTACTTCAAAATGAAACAAAATTTTTAAATTTATTCCACGAACTAACGGAAAAAAGTTATTTATTCTCTAACATTGCTCTTATGGGAATTAGATTCAATATGGCGGACAGGATATCCCCCTTAATTTGCGGTCCCGAACGGACTGGGTGTGAATAGTGAACACACATAGGTACACATTTGATCATTACATACCCACACGATTTTCTGATATAGATGGGTTTAAAACGATAAAAACATTATTTTCTGGCAACCGCTTGAAAGCATATTGTAATTTTTAGGATGTAAATAATAATTTATAATTTTAAATGTAAGACAAAATTCTACGAAATGAATTCAAAGCAAATAACCCTAACAGGTATTTAATTAAGTTGAAATATTTATTATTGAAATAAATTCAATCTGAAATGAAATTAGTTTTCTTAAAATGTCAATTCTTTTTACCTGTCAGATCTATTTTCTGGCAAGAAGCGGGTATATTGGTGGCGTCGTGTTTAGAACCTTTGGCGAGAACATCCACTTCGTCCCTCGCCGGCGCCTGACCTAGCTTTGTCATCAGGTTAGCCACAGTCTCTAAAGCTGCTCTGACGTTATTATCGTGTTCGCAGTCCTCTGTATCCAAGGTAGAAGAGTTACCCGTGAATGGATCCAGACATCGGCCATCTTGCTTCGAGTTGCAGACGTAGCACCGGATACAGCCTCCTGGAAGTATATGGTTAATTTAAAATGTTGCAGACCAGAGATAGATTGGCCTAACTTCCGTTTAATTGGAATGCATATTTTTTTATAAAAAATGTCAAATCAAATTATCTTTTCCTACAGCTGTTTAATAAAGTGCGTTTTGCACACTCACAGCAGTGTGCAAACTAAACTGTATGTGTTCAGCGTCAAATAATTACACCTCTTTGTTTTACTTTACCGCACGGCTAAACAGCTGGTGTGCGGTAAAGTAACACTTTTTGCACGCACCTGATGTAGTCTATATTTTGAAAATTTTGATTGTTGTGGAACTAACTTCTGTAAAACAGTTTAAAAAAAAACTAAAACACTAATTTCAAATGTAGCTGTAGGAAAAACGTTGTGTGTATCACGGGTACAAAGTTTAATTTGTCACACTCGATAGACTTTGCCGCCCTCGGCTTTTTATATCGTGCTACAAACTCAACTTTGCACCATAGATCATTGGCGGATCCAGGGGGGGCTGTGGGGGCTGCGGCCCCCTTTGGGTTATTATATTTTTGTTTAATCGTCTAAGTGGCAGACTGCTCAATTGAGTAGTCTCAGACAACACAACTTGTATCGAATATTTCACCCACTAAATACTACCAAATCTCAATAAAACAAAAACCATTAGAAAGGAAATGTTTTAAACTTCAATTTTTGTATTTACAAATTTCTTCTAAAACGTATATTTGCATATGTAATCATCGTTGTAAAATTGTAGTTGACTAAATAAATATTGATGCCGCGCTAGAAAGCATAAGGAAATGACTCAAACTCGTCACTTTTAAAGGCACATAATCGTTAGACAGACTTGTTTTGAGAAGAAGATAAGGACACCACTGGATTTTTCAAGATTTTAACTTTCTACCACGATCTTCTAATCATTCGTCACTCTTATAGTTTCTTAGATATTAATTTGTCTGGAAACCCTTGCCATTGGACAGTTTTCAAAAAATGAGAAAGCACATTTTGCAGTCGATGTATCTATTACAAATCTATATGCAGTGTTCGTATAATAATTTTTATATCGATTTGAAGTGCAAGTTCTATATTTTCGTTTAATATAAGGAAAACCTGGTTTAGTATTCCGAACTATTCGGGTAGGCCTATTTCCGTGAAATATGTACATTTTCAACGCCCTAGGCGCGTTAGCCGTTACCTTTTCTTGTCTGGCTGGAACTATATACTATTGTGAGAATTTGTTTAGTTGTAATTTAGCGAAATAATAAGTTTTTAGAATAAATCTATTTAAAATTTTCAAGTATACAGTTCAATTCTATGGTTTATTCTCTACAATTTGTTATGATAAAATTTTATTTTTGGGTAAAGCATAAAATCCTTCCTTAATTCCTATTCAAAATGGGTGATCGTGAAATTGTCTAAAAATACGTTTTCAAGCACTGTATTCAAAAAAATTCTATACCCCCCCCCCCCCCCGAATAGGAGACAGCCCCTTCCTTGAAAACCGGCTGGATCCGCCCATGTCATAGATACACAAATAACTATTTGTTACTTATTTTAAAGCCTCACCACCGTAAACTTAATTTCATAATGTTCTTTTACACAGTTAGTAATTTTCTTTAACTAATTCTAGAAATGTTGAAATTTGAAAACATGACGAAACTTTAATGTATTGATATCTAATAATCTGACTAACTATTTTAAAAAAGTGTATTGTGATACCAACTTATGAAAATTGAGACGATTATATGCTATTTAAGCTCTTTTTGTCCAGACGGAATATGCTGTGACTAGGCTAACACTAAATCTTAACATACATACTAAGAATAATACACAACACAGGATGTTTCAGAACTCTCAACCAATATTTTTAGGTAGGCAATAGTTCCTCGACTAATGTAATTATTAAAATGTCCAAAAGTCCCTAGTTTTTCTTACACAGGTGCCATATAGTTTTTGTTTATTTTTTCACTTGCCAATGGTTATTTCAAAAATGAATTTATATAATATATTGTTCATATATTTGTATAACAGAAGGAAACAATAACAAAATGTAATTGTGTGCTTAAGACCACAAGGGAGAAGTTTAGTGTAAACTTTTAACACAACATATGAAATGAGGAAGCACAGTGTCCAGTTTTAACACAACTTACGAAATGAGGAAGCACAATGTTCATTTCAGAGGTATTACCAGTTAAACTATACATTGTGTTAACATTAACAGACTAAGCCTATGACGTTGGACAATCTGTTACGCTTATATACCCAACTCAAATATAGTCTACTAAACTACCAATGAGTTCGTGGCCTAACCGGCTAAGGCGTAAGTCTATGGTGATGGACTCTGCTGGTTCGAATCTCGGCAAGAACAAAACTTCTTTCAAACTGTAAATATAACTATGAAATAAAAATAAAATTTCATATTACTTTTGTACCAATCTTACAAAAGAATAATTAAGGGAACGGAAGCAATACTGGGCCACATAGATTGGTACTGTTCAAAACTTACCTTAGAATTTAAATATCACCAAAAGTAGGAATATTTCAGCTTATCTCTTACAATGCACAGGATACCTAGAGGTTAGCTCAATAAACCATAGAAATAGATATAATTTTTGGCTTTATTCACCAAAATAAAAAAAAGTTTACATGCCCTTAATACAAAAAGAAATTATTAATATGCCCTTAATACAAAAAAGTTTGAGATTTTAAAAAGAAAACATATATATTTTATTAAATTGAATTTAAAAGCCCTCCCCAAAAATAAAAATCAAAAACCCTCCCTTTTAATAATAATTACAGAATTTATACAGAAAAAGATTAACAAGTTACAAAGTTTTAACATGAAATACCATGGATTTGTTTTAAGAATAAATATATATGTCGTTGGCCAACTCTAAAAGGTAATTATAAATAATTGAATAAATAGACAAAATTAATTATGAGACGTCTCTCTATATATAAAAAAAAAGGTGTAAAATTTCTAATATGCAGCCCTTAGGGCTAAGGTCCGAAATGTGCTAGCTTGCTCCTCCCAATTATTAAATACTAACATATCCTAAATAGTACACATATACAAAAATTACTTTTCAAAATACAGCCTATTTAACAGTTAACATAAAAGAAAAAGAACAACTGCAGATCGTTCACATTTTAAATTAAATTCTGTCTTTAATTAAAGCACTGTAGAAATATTTTGTTAATTTTTTAAAGTTCTGTTGGAAAGTAGGCCTTTTCAAAGCGTAGCTGTTGCAGGTTATGCCATTGTATTTTATAACATTCCCTGGAGTTGAACCAGTATAACTGTATAACATAAATAACAATTTCTTTTTTAGAAAACTTGCAGCTAATTTAAATAAGCATAAAAGATAGTTCTTTGAGTTGGCTGTTTTATTAAAATTTGTAGCACAAGATGGCAAATTGCTACTTAGATTGTAATGGTTAATACAACATGTGTAATGTTGCATAAGACTGTCTTTACATGTTAGCTAAGCCACATGGTAACATAAAAAAAAATGTTAACGTTTAGTTACATATCAGTAATATTATGCTTATAGCTTATTAAAAGTTTTCAATATTGGTTACACTGTAGAAAACTACACAGTTATAGTTAATTAATACAGAGCAGTTTAGGCCTGTTTGTTGAAAAATGTTTAGGCTTTAGCAATAACCAACATGGTATCGGCTTTATAGTTTTTGTAGGCTGTAAGATTTGCATTTAAAATTTAGGCTGTAGTAAAAAAAATGAAGTACATAGGTTTCTCTATTAAATTGAACAAAATGAGTTAGGAAGTTATACATAAACCAAAAGTGGAAATAACCTTATTAAGTTTTACAAGTAAATATTTTATAATTATCAAGGTAAAGCTAAAAACATTCCTACCTGGTATCCGGAAAACAAAGGTTTAGAAGAAAGTCATGTTATTTAGCGACACACCGTCGTTAATCGCGACTAAATTATTTAAAGTGTAACAACATAACTACCACTTGGCAGCGTCTTAAAGGTTTTGTTCGTAACGGTCTAATGGCCGACGCTTTAGGACACTCCTATTACCAAGCAAAATTTTAACTGAATAGATAAAGAACAGCTGATGGGTTGTGAGACAACGACCTCTGTTCAGTTATGCACGATTAGAAAGTAATACCGTACAGAGTCGACGTCTGGCGGAGAAAAGGATAACTATTTGGGAAATGTCGGTAAGGATAAGTGATAGAAAGGTTGTAAGTTGTTGATGGGACGTTACACTTTCTCACTATACTATAGTATAGAGAAAGTAAACTGATCGCAAAAAAATCGATGTTGAGATTTTTGTGGAAATATCCGTTTTGGGACCCCCTGAGTAGTTTTTACAAAATGTCTGTCTTTATGTCTGAATGTATGTCTGTATGTATACAAAGCTAGAGCGAAAACTATTCGATCGATTTCAAACAAATTTGCACCAGACATATCAAGTAGGCCTGTGTAGATCCACGAAAAACGGTTTTGAATATTTTTTTAAAACAACCCCTTTTTTGGCAAAAAAAAACCCAAAAAATCTGTTATTTTTTTATAAAAAAACGGCTCTAACGATTTTGATAAAATTTGGCTTATTTGTAGCCTTTAATGTACCCTACCATATGCAAAAACAGCATATTTCTAAAAATTCTCGTTTAGATAATAATAACTGATTTTTGGGGTTTTTTGCCATTAAGGGGTTTTTTTTTTTAATTTTTAAATGTTCAAATCGTGCATCTATACAGCCCTAATTGACGTGTTTGGTGCAAATTTGTTCGAAATCGATCGAATAGTTTTCTCTCTAGCTAATAATATTAATATTTATTAGTTAATCACCTACTTTAAAATCACCTCTCCTACCACACCTACAATTATTATGAAGTCACAGTGAATCTGTTTAATAATTTAAATATTTTTGTGAGGAAGTATGTGCCAGTTTCTGGTACCGTTTATTATCTTTACTTGAATATATCGTTAATATACACTAATAGCCCAGTCGGTATAGGTTACAACTACCAGTAATTAGCAATACGGCTGATTTTTTTTATAAGTACATTAAAGTATGTAGATTAACATAAAAAAAAGTTTACCAGTCTATCGATTTCCCAAAGTCGAAAAAAAAAATCGATTATCATTTTTTTTCGATTATCCTTAATATTTCAAGCTGGGATGAATATAGAGGAAAATAAAAAATACCACCGAGTAGGGGAGGTATTTTTCAACAAAAAAGGTCATATGTATTTATTTCGTCCGAGCAATGGTTTGTCTGGAAAAAATTCGATAATGCAGGTATGTATTTTGCAGCAGGTGAAATCACTAAAAGGGGACATCTTATTCATATATGAAGCGTTGGCTCATTCTAAATTGGCCGAATTTTAATATATCGAATTGAAACTTGGTATAGGAGTTAAAATATATATTTTAAACATTTATGCTGAGTCTCAGCTTGTTATCTTGAAAATGACCCGATCTAGGAGTCGATTTCGATTATCGATTTTAGGAGTACCGGACCCACCAATTCATTTTAAACAGCTCCAGTTTAGAAACTTTTTGGAATATCAACATCAAATTTGTTTTATAAGTTGAGTACACCAGTATAAATATTCTTAATAAGTATGAACGATTTTTTTCTTGTTATTTTTAAAAACGAGGCGCTTGAAAATAGTCTTCTGTTTTACCTATCTCGTTTTAACTATAACACTTTTGGATTCAACGACTCCATTTTCGACATTTTTGAACATATCGATTTAAAAATTGGTACAGAAGTTAAAAATACAATTGTTTTTTGCTATACTTATTTTAAAAACTATATTTAAAAAAATGACTAATCTGCAGCTGATCAACTCAAGCGTTTTGATGAAAAATCTAAAAAGGTCTAAAATTATACTTTTTTAATTTACTTGTGCTTTTAAAAGTAAATAATGAAAAAGGTTTATACTCCTTGAACTTGTTTGAATATATATATTTAACTTGTAAAAAAACTTTGAGGTTGATATTTTGAAAATTTTCTTAACTGGAGCTGTTTAAAATGAATTGGTGGGTCCGGTACTCTTAAAATCGAGAAACCCATTAATAAGTCAAGTGGCTCTAGATCGGGTAATTTTCAAGATAACAAGCTGAGACTCAGCATAATTGTTTAAAATATATATTTTAACTCCTATGTCAAGTTTCAATTCGATATATTAAAATTCGGCCAATTTAGAATGAGCCAACGCTTCATATATGAATAAGATGTCCCCTTTTAGTGATTTCCCCTGCTGCAAAATACAATACCTGCATTATCGAATTTTTTCCGGACAAACCATTGCTCGGACGAAATAAATACATTTGACCTTTTTTGTTGAAAAATACCTCCCCTACACGGTGGTATTTTTATTTTCCTCTATCTTCATCCCAGCTTGAAATATTAAGGATAATCGAAAAAAAAATGATAATCGATTTTTTTTTCGACTTTGGGAAATCGATAGACTGGTAAACTTTTTTTTATGTTAATCTACATACTTTAATGTACTTATAAAAAAAAAAATCAGCCGTATTGCAAATTACTGGTACTTTTGGTCAAAATTGACCTTTACCGACTGGCCTATAATCATTGCTTTAAACTTTAGCATTAAATCATTCGGCTTCCTCACTTTTTTCACGTCTGTTAAGTTTCTCTCATAAACTCTAAGCTCGTAGTTTTGTTTACAGTAAATATAGTTAGAATTAAAAGACTAAATTAATTTCACAGATAAAACAATAACTTCTTCATCGTCTTTGGCTTAGGGGTTTAAAAAAAATTGTAAATAAGTAATGCTCAGAGGTCTATCGAATGTACTTAATGTTTGCTTACTTTGTTTAGATTTAAACATGAATAGTTGGCGTCAAATTATTTTTCTGAAACATAAATAAACAAGAGTCCTTAGCAATATAACCTATATTTCAATATTAGTGACTACATTTTAATTTCCTGTGGCAGGAAACATCTCTATACAGGATCTTAAGGAAATGGCATTGCCAAGAATAACAACTATGTAGCCTATTAAGTCAACAACTACTTCTTACAGTAGGCCTAAACTTATACTTAAATTATTTGTTACTATATACTGGTACTAAACTTGATTACAACTTCTACAATTACATTTTACCAATGACTACATATCAATAAGACGAAAAGTTCCAATGTTAAAAATTCAGCCCAAAAAAGCAGGTATAAAAGTGTGATTTTGCATCCCGCCGTTAGGAGCGCTGAGAGCTCTTTTTGCAGACGAGTGTCGGATTCAATGAAGTGCAGAAGAGAGACTGGGGGAGGGGGGAGAGAGAGAGAGAGAGAGAGAGAGATAGAGCATTAGTTTTCCTCGAAAACTAAGCTGTGCAGTGTGAAGGTAAAAACCACGCTTCATTATTACACTACTATTTAATACACTTAGCAGAGCTGTAAAATTATGAAACTTTTACGATTCGTAGGTAAGAACCATACGATTCGTATGCTGTAAACAAAGTTTAATTAAATTACCTGTTTCTTATTTCTTTGATCGATATTACAACAATGATGTTTAATTCACTTTGATAATGACATACAATTTTCACTCTGCTGGAAAGATTTTCTAATTTTTGGTCAGAGACAAAGTGTCTGTTAGAAAGTTTTAAATAAAGGTTCAAATTAATGTGCAGTTTTAATACAATAAAGAACATGTTCCTCAAGGATTTGAAATTAAAAATATAACAATACTGGAAATGTTATACTTAAAGTTATAACTACAGTACTAGAAGTATCAACCCCTGCTCGCTTCGCTCACCAAACCCCGCGGTGAAGCAAATGCAAACAGATTACCACTTATAAAACAAAGGTGTCAATCATGGGAAGTATAAAAAAACCCGTAAGCAGCACTGCCGCATTACTATAGCCGAATTTTCTTATCAGGGAATAACTAGTATTTTATAATGAGAGTTTACTATGAGTTTTGTTCCTTGTTCCGGAAACTGTTCCAAATATACCTTTGTACAGGATTATAGTAAATTTAATTGCCTTTCGAATGATATAGCTCATAAATTGCACTGGGGTTTTAGTGGGAGAAATTGCTTATTAATTACCTTACATTGATAATGAAAAAAATCATTTATCGGGAGTTTCCTATCAATTTTGTTTCTTTTTCCGGGGAATAAACCTGAATTACTTTTGCACAGGATTGTAGTAAATTATATTACCTTTCGAACGATACAGCTAAAAAATTGCACACGGGCTTATGAGTGGGAGAAATTGCGCAAAAACCCCACATGAATAATAAAAAAAAACCATTTATCGGGAGATTCCTATCAATTTTGTTCCTTGTTCCGGGGAGTGTACCTGAATTACTTTTGCACAAGATTGTAGTAAATTAAATTACCTTTCGAACGATACACCTAAAAAATTGCACACGGGCTTATGAGTGGGAGAAATTGCGCAAAAACCTCACATGAATAATGAAAAAACCATTTATCGGGAGATTCCTATCAATTTTGTTCCTTGTTCCGGGGAGTGTACCTGAATTACTTTTGCACAGGATTGTAGTATATTTAATTACCTTTCGAACCATATAGCGCAAAAATTGCACAAGGGCTTATGAGTGGGAGTAATCGCCAAAAACCTGACATTTATAATGAAAAAATCATTTATCAGGAGCTTTCTATCAATTTTGTTCCTTGTTCCGGGGACTGTACCTTAAATACCTTTGCACAGGATTGTAGGAAATTTAATTACCTTTCGAACGATATAGCTCAAAAATTGCACACGGGCTTATGAGTGGGAAAAATCGCGTAATAACCTGACATTTATAATGGAAAAATCGTTTATCGGGAGCTTTCTATCAATTTTGTTCCTTGTTCCGGGGACTGTACCTGCAATACCTTTGCACAGTATTTTAGGAAATTTAATTACCTTTCGAACGATATAGCTCAAAAATTGCACATGGGCTCATGAGTGGGAGAAATTGCGCTAAAACCTGACATGGATAATGAAAAAATCATTTATCGGGAGATTC
>JAGFPH010000132.1:978231-992646 GCA_018207615.1 Philaenus spumarius
ATTTTGTTCCTTGTTCCGGGGACTGTACCTGAAATACCTTTGCACAGGATTGTAGAAAATTTAATTACCTTTTGAACGATATAGCTCAAAATCTGCACAAGGGCTTATGGGTGGTAGTAATAATGCAATTTCTTCGCTCTAACTTTGCCATTTTGGTTTAAATCAAACAAACCGCCATTTTGTGTAAAATCGAAAAATGAAAATATCAGTGTCTGGGACATCCTACAAGGACCCTTCCACTAAAATTTCAGCTATTTTGAAGCATATTTACTACCATTTTATCAAGGTGGGAAAAATCCATATACTTAAATCCCTACCCAAAAACGATTAATCGGTATATCTCCGCCATTTTGAATCCGACCGAAGAACAAAAAAAAGTATATCTGAAGAATCCTACTAGGACCCTTTCACCAAAAAATCAGCAATTTTGAAGCATATTTACTACCACTTATCGATCCGGGAATAAAACAGATATATATATAATATAAAGTAATTTTCAAATTGAGTCGAGTGTAATATAGCTCTTATTTTCTTCGAAAATTCGGCTAAAAATTTATTTTTATTGTGAAGGGGCTGTTGCCCCCAGTTCACCAATTAGACGTAACCATGTAAATTTCGTATGTTATTATTTATTTTATTTCCTATAAAACACTTAAAATTATTAATTGCCAAATTTTCCGTTCTCTAGCAGGAAAGTATAACAATCAACATTCTAGCCTGTTTTTCAATGAGTTGGTGAATGTTGTACTTTTAAAATGAACTGAACACGGGACACGGTACCTCAACTTATTGTCTGGTAGTTCTGCAAAATCGTCATTTCCGCAGTTAACTATCCAGTCTATGCATCTGTAAATAATAACTTTGCATTGATCCCATAAAGTTTAATTATTTTAAACACATCTATCAGTTTATTTTTCCTATTACCAACATCCTTTTTTTTTAATAATTGGAATATAAATGCTACTTCAGCAGCGAAACATAACTAACAAAATAGTCTCAAGTCCCTCATTTAAATAATTCTTTGTATAATAAAATCATTTATAAGTGTAATTTATTAGCGCGCCACAAAAGTGAGATGTGTAAATCCAATATAAAATTCAAATTTAGCACTTCAAAAAACATAAAGAAATTGAGTTTCGTCTAAAATGGTAGACAAATAACAAATTTGGGTTTCGCGTTCGCTTGGTTTGTTTCAGAAATATTGCAATATAAGATTTGTAATCAGTGCATAAAAAACAGTGTGTTAATAATACAATTATTTTTCCCCCGCGTTTTTAATGGTGGGGGCACATATTGATAATTGGGAATTTAGGACTTTTCTGGTTAACTGTACTTTGAGGTGCTTCAATCCTGCTGCACCTACGGCTTGATTTTGAAAAACTCGGAATCAAACCCATGACTATCAATCCGTAAATATATGTATTTGAAATTTGACAGTTTGAATCAATTGTTTGTTTTGTAAAGGAACAGTTTGAGGCATTAAATTTTACAAATTCAAGTAACATTAAAACGGTCGTATCTACAAACACTTTTAATGTCCGCCTTTTAGAAAGGTAAACAGATTTTTTACACTAAATAAGTCTGCAAGCGTGTGCGCTTACGTGGAAAGTTTCATCTCTATATTGTTAGTGGGTTTTAACTAATAATTTTTAATTAAAATATCACATACAGACTGATAGAAGGAACGCTCATTTTAGGACATACCTTCATAGGAATTTTTTCAATCATTTTTACGCTTAGAATCATATCCTGAATGGCGTTTTCCGCCAGTTAGTGCACGCCCCTCTTGGGGGCGATGTCCAGGATCGGACGGCGATAATATTTTATTGCAATAATAAATTTAGTCAAATGCGTTTCATTTATTTTGACCCAGAAAACTGTTTGTTTACACAAATTTGTATTAAATTTATGCAATTAGTAAGTACTTAAGAGTAGTCCTGGTTACTAAACCATATTTGCAATATTTTTATTGGCAGAATCTATTTCACTTAGGAGGTTTGTGTAACTTTCCAATTTCCATAGTTAATTAATAAAGCAAACACAGATTAAAACACGAAAAACTTAATGCTAAAATGTTTCTAAATGCAATACTATGGATACAATATTGTTTGTTGCTTTTTTAGAACAATAATAAAGTCAACAAAAACAGAATCAGCTGGTGCCGATTGTTACTATATCATCACAAACAATAAGTCAGACAAAACTCAAATCAGCTGACTCCTACGAGTTTAGTATTAACTGAAACAATTCTTAAAAGAACTTACCAACAGCATAAATTTAATAAAAACTTGTATAAACAAACAGCTTTATGTGTCAAAATAAATGAAACTGATTTGATTAAATTTAATAATTGCAATGATAAATAACAGAGGGGCATGCACTGTCTGTCGACACAACAATCTGCGTTCAAGGTCACATAACAGTCGGATCTCTCTGTCTCTCCTTCTCTTTCCATTCTTGTCACACACTCGTCTGCAAAAAGAGCGCTCAGCGCTCCTAACGGCGAGATGCAAAATCACACTTTTATACCTACTTTAATGGGCTGAATTCTACCCATTTAAACTGTTCGTCTTATTGATATGTAGTCATTGATTTTACCTTTTTGTAAGGTGAAACATTTACCTGTTTACTTTCTCACTATACTATAGTATAGAGAAAGTAGCCTACAGTGATAGCAAAAAAATCTATGTTGAGATTTTTGTGGAAATATCCGTTTTGGGACCCCCTGAGTTCAAAAAAGTGGTTTTTACAAAATGTCTGACTTTATGTCTGCCTGTAGGTATGTATTCAAAGCTAGAGAGAAACTATTCTATTGATTTCGAACAAATTTACACCAAACATGTCAATTAGGCCTGTATAGATGCACGAAAAATGGTTTCGAAAAATAACCCCCTTTTTGGCAAAAAAAACCCAAAAAATCAGTTATTATTTTTTTATAAAACAAAACGGCTCTAACGATTTTGATAAAATTTGGCTTATTTGTAGCCCTTAATGTTCCCTACCATATTCAAAAAAGCGCATCTTTCTAAAAATTCTCGTTTAGCTAATAATAATAATAACTGATTTTGGGGATTTTTTGGTCGAAAAGAGGGTTGTTTTTCAAAAATTTTCAAAACGTTTTTTCGTGCCTCTATACAGGCCTAATTGACGTGTTTGGTGCAAATTTGTTCGAAATCGATCGAATAGTTTTCTCTTAGCTAGTAATAATAATAATATTTATTAGTTAAACACCTACTTTAATATCACCTCTCCTACCCCTCCTACAATTAATTATGAAGTCACAGTGAATCTGTTTAATAATTTAAATATGTTTGTGAGAAAGTATGTAAAAGTTCCAAGCACAGTTTATTAATTTTTAGCAATGCCAACAGGAGGAGTTTTCTTATTATTGACAATAGATAAATAAATTTAGTTAGAAGATGTTAAAATAAAAAATAATAAACGGAGTATTAACTGAAGCGGTAATTTATTTAATTTTATTTACAATTTTGTTTTTGTTTTTTGTAATTAAATAAATAATGGTTATTTATTAAATTAAAACCAAAAACCCCAAAAAGTGTACTTGTAAAAATAACTATGAAATAAAAATAAAATTTAATATTTTTGGTTAAAATGACAACATTTTCTATCATTGAAACAAACTGCACGACAATCGGTCCTGTCTCTAGAAATAAATATCACTAGCGTTGTAACCTAAAACCAAAAAACTTAAAGGGCCCTTAAAAATATACCGATTAATAAATAAAAATATACTTTTCGCGCCTGGACGTGACGTGACAAGACGGGTGTGTATAGCCACCCTACCTAAAACGACGGGAATGGACGTGACGTGACGGGGTGTGTATAGCCGCATCTTTAGGTACAAACAAATGCAGAAAACTGCATCCAGATCGGAGCTGTAGGCAAGAACTTATTTATTTTTCAGTACTTTGCCTGGTCAAATAAATACTTTAGTATGTTCAACATTCACTTTGCTTCTTTTTTATTACTAGGAAGCAAAGTGATGAAATTACAGCTTTATGTTGACATAGGCTCTGTATTTTCTAGTTAGTACGTACTTTCCGTTTAATTGACCTATTGTTCTTGTTAGTCAAACGAATTAAGTCATCAAGTAACTATAACTAAGTGAGACGACTTCACAATACAGCAGAAATGATTGCTAGGTTATTTAAGATGGGTCAGCTGTCTGACTGTGACAAATTGGCATTAAAACTGTACAGATTGAATTAAATTCTTTTTTTCTGTTTTAGAGCTTGTTTCCCATTTGGTTTGGGAAACAGAAAACGTTGTTTTTTGTTTGCTGAAACAAGTTAAATGTTTGTCATTTGTTTGCAAACTGTTGCAACTGTTCGCAAACATTTTGAAAACATCCAGCAAACATCTGGCAAACAAATGAGAAACACGAAAACAACTGGCAAACTGTTCCGCAAACATGTTTGTAAGTGCGGACTAGGCTTTACACTTACATTCTTTCCCACGCGCTTGGAGCGTGAAGGATTGTGCACGAGTAAAGCTGTCCGAGTAATTGTGTAGGAAAGATTTGAAGCCAAAATAGTGAGAACGCGCTTTCCCAAACAAAAGCGTGTCCACTTGATGGCAAGAGGGAAAGAAAGCAAGTGCAAAGAATAATCCTGCACGCAATCCCCGGAGTGTGGAATGGTCTCCGTTTTAACTCGACCGTTTGGCATTTCGTCTGTGTGTCTGTCTGTCTGTTTGTCTGTCTCACGATTACGGCCAAACGCCTTGACCGATTGTCATGCTTTTTTGTATGAATGTTCCTTATTCCTAGGCCGAGCTATGTATACATATGGTTTTTTCCATTTTTCACTTTAACCCCTTAAATTAAATAAAAATGGCGGCTGCACCGTTTCTCTCAATGTTCTACAAAATGTTCTGATGTTCTACAAAATTGTTTTCTTCTTTTTTTCCCGTATCTCTAACGGTAAGCTCACAAAATGGCCGCAAACTTAAAATTTTTTAAAAATCGTCCAAGTTTTTTTATTTTAACCATGTTTTTCTACGTTTATTCTTTAGACATCTTTATAAAACCTTATAATTTTATGGAGAGGGGGAGAGCGCGCTGCTTGTTGTCTTGCTCTTTCCTGCGCTACGTCAATGTGGCCGCTGTGACTGTGAGTGAGTTGTGGTTACTTCCTTACTGGCACACTATTTTAACCTAAGCTCAAAACCACATTTGTTATTTCAACGAGCGAGGTCTACTGTTCACAGAACTAGTTATGGAACTTCAAAGACATAACGTCACACTGGCAATTGTTGGAATAAAGGCAACTATAAATGGACTGACTAAAGAAAGAAAAAAGAGGATTTGGGTGAAAGAGTACAGACTTACGCAGTCTTAGTTCTTTTCGGAAGGAAGACTTTGTCTTTTTCGCTACGAAATCTCTATTTGTTACCGGAAATCCACGGGTTTTGCAAAAATCAATAACAGTATTAAACGCGCTGTCCCGAAGATATTTGTTCTTACACGCCTCACTTTTACTCTTCACAAGCAGGGGGAAGATTTATATAAATTAATGCATTATGTAATTAATTCTTTCGACCAGAGAAGAATAACATCCATTTTAATTGAGAGATAAACGAAATAAAATTAAAAGTAAAACACCGAATTAGTTATTAAAGGCGTGTGGGAATGCTCGTACTTAAAACTTCTAGAAAACTCAAGGGCCGGGATTACACGTATGCTAGCGCGTACGTAATACCCCACACCAGCCGCAAAACCTTTACACATATACTCTTTCCCGATTGTGGCTCTCCTATCAGTAACGGGAGGTAAGTTTATGTTCAGGGTTTAGGGTGATATTTATATATTAAACAAATAGTATCAGCTGTTAAAAAAAAGTTGACGCGCTAAGAAATACAATCGAGCATTAATACATATACTAGTTCTTGTACATTTTCTACGCATAGGATAGTAGCCTACACTTGCTGCAATATGCATTAGGAATTGCAACACTTGTAATTTAGCCAAATATAGTAGGTACAAAACTGGGATAAATTTTATTGATTCGTCGATGCAGAAAACTAGAAAACTTGGACACGTAGAATTCAGTAGTATCAAATGAAATACCGTTATGAAAGGATTTACGGAATAATAAGTTATAGCCCAGTCGGTGTAGGCTACAACTACCAGTAATTTGCAATACGGCTGATTTTTTTTATAAGTACCTTAAAGTATGTAGATTAATATAAAAAAGTTTACCGGTCTATCGATTTCCCAAAGTCGAAAAAAATCGATTAACATTTTTTTTTCGATATTCCTTAATATTTCGAGGTGGGATGAAGATAAATAAAAATAAAAATACCACCGTGTAGGGGAAGTATTTTTCAATAAAAAAGGACATATGTATTTATTTCGTCCGAGCAATGGTTTGTCTGAAAAAAATTCGATAATGCAGGTATGTATTTTGAAGCAGGGGAAATCACTAAAAGGGGAAATCTCATTCATATATGAAGCGTTGGCTCATTCTAAATTGGCTGAATTTTAATATATCGAATTGAAACTTGGCATAGGAGTTAAAATACATATTTTAAACATTTATGCTGAGTCTCAGCTTGTTATCTTGAAAATGACCCGATCTAGAGCCACTTGACTTATCAATGGGTTTCTCGATTTTAGGAGTACACCGGACCCACGAACTAATTTCAATCTATTCCAGTTTCATTTTAAACGGCTCCAGTTTAGAAAATTTTCAAAATATCAACCTGAAAGGTTTTTTAAATAAATATATAGATTCAAACAAGATCAAGGAATATAAACCTTTTTTATTATTTACTTTTAAAAGCACAAGTAACTTAAAAAAGTATAATTTTAGACCTTTTTAGATTTTTATGTTAATCATTTTTTTATGTTAATCTACATACTTTAATGTACTTATAAAAAAAAATCAGCCGTATTGTAAATTACTGGAACTTTTGGTATAAAATTACCCCTATCGACTGGCCTCTTATAGGTTTATTATGAAAACGTGTATTATGATTAATAGGTCCTTAATTGTTTGATACAATAATCGAAAGGATTACTTCGATAAAGAGCTTAAAGCATCGTATGATAGAACACTAGAAAGGCACTGTGCCTTGGGGCACAGACTTAGAATTAATTAATTAGTAATTCTATAGTCTGTGCTTGGGGCCAAACCTGATCCCAACTGTGTTTTTATTATCACACATGTTTTATTTGTGCTTATATAAACTTGAAAATGTGTGACTTTGTTAATCTTACAATGGTTTTAAGGGTCACAAACTTTTATGAAATGCAAATACATTAGAGAATGGTATGAAATAAAGTGAAAAAGCTCTGATGGGTCAGATCTGGATTAAACAGTTGGGTTTACATAGTCCAGAAATAATTAGTGAATTTCAAGCCGGATTTAGAAGGGGTTATTCCACCATAGATAACATTTTTAACCTAACCAGTATGATTCAAATGCAACAGCAAAGAAGCAGGGGAATAAATTTCTTTAAAAAATTTTCCGCTGCTTTAGATACTATTGACAGAAAGGCGCTCTATTTTAAACTGACGTAATTGGGTATTTCTTCTCATATGATGAACATCAACTCCTATAAAAGCGAGTGTACGTCAGTACGTACATACATACGTGTACGTACGTGAGGAACATATAACAGCTGATTTCACCCATCATCTGTAATACTTAAACAAACCCAGTGAACATTATAATTTGGGGTTATGTTTACAACTTCAATCGTTATAATTTCTTGTGAAATATTTTTTTAAATATGAGTTATGGAACTATAATATTTGCTTTGAGGTTATAAACTGTATATAAATACAATTTTGTATCATCAATATATTTGTTTTTACAAATTTAAAGAAGAGATACCTATTTGTTTAACTTCGGGGAACATTCGTACATCTTCGTATAACATATAAACATATTCGATTATTAATTTCTTCACTATAATATTAATAACTTCTAAATCATTTGATCTATCAATATGAAATAAATATCACTTTAATATAGTATTTTTATCTTAGCCTACGTTTACAACGTAAGATAAAACTCGGTCGTTAAACTTGAGCTCGTACCGAAAAGCGTCACTTTCGGTCCTTAGTGATGAAATAATATACTATTTAAATAGTTTGTTTTATAAATGATGTATTTGTGATGTGCATCTAATTTATCAGCCTGTGATTTTTCACGGGGCTTACTATAGTATTATAAATAAAGATAACAAGAACTCTTATTTCAAGAAGCTGTATTTCAAGTCTTTTGCTATTCTCCTTATTTGTGAACGATTTGGCTGATAGTTTAGGTGGAAGATGCGATTTTGAAGTATTTTAAGGTCAGTGTAGGTCTATTATTTTATGCAGATAACATTGTTATTATGTCCCTTACATAATTACAAATAAACGGTACCAGGAACTGGCACATACTTTCTCACAAACATATTTAAATTATTAAACAGATTCACTGTGACTTCAAAATTGTAGGTGGAGTAGGAGAGGTGATTTAAAGTAGGAGATTAACTAATAAATATTATTATTATTATCTAGAGAGAAAACTATTCAATCGATTTCGAACAAATTTGCACCAAACACGTAAGTTAGGGCTGTATAGATGCACGAAAAAAGATTTTGAAAATTTTTGAAAAACAACCCCTTTATGGCCAAAAATTTATGGCCCTTTAGCTAAACGAGAATTTTTAGAAAGATGCGGTTTTTTGCATATGGTAGGGTACGTTAAGGGCTACAACTAAGCCAAATTTTATCAAAATCGTTAGAGCTGTTTTTTTACAAAAAAATAATAACTGATTTTTTGGGTGGTTTTTTGCCATTAAGGGGGTTGTTTTTCAAAAATTTTCAAAACTGTTTTTCGTGCATCTATACAGGCGTACTGTACATGTCTGGTGCAAATTTGGTTGAAATCGATCGAATAGTTTTCTCTCTAGCTTTGTATACTTTTATTAAAGTAGGCGATTAACTAATAAATATTATTATTATTAGCTAGAGAGAAAAATATTCCATCGATTTCGAACAAATTTGCACCAAACACGTCAATTAGGTCTTTATAGATGCACATAAAAAGGTTTTGAAAAATTTTGAAAAACAACCCCCTTTATGGCCAAAAAACCCCCCAAAATCAGTTATTATTATTACATACATACAGACATTTTGTAAAAACCACTTTTTTGGACTCAGGGGGTCCCAAAACGGATATTTCCACAAAAATCTCAACATCGATTTTTTTTGCGATCACTATACTTTCTCTATACTATAGTATAGTGAGAAAGTAAAATGAATTTGTCTGCATGAGTTAGTGCATGAGTTAGTCTGCACAGTATGATAATATCTTTGAAATTTTGTTTAGTATTAAATGTGAACAATTTTTAAATAAGCACCTGTATGTCAATCAAAAGAATGTTGTTTAAATAAGGGAAAAAATACGGAAATTTACAAATAATTTAAAAAGTAGTTAAACTTTATAAATAGGTACTATTAATTAAAATTTTATTTGTCCATTTAAAATGTACAACTCAGCTGACAGAAAGTTTCATTATGGCACAATAATTTGATTTAGACATTTAATATTATTTACCGTCTTAGCTTTGAGGTTATGTTTAATCCTACATCTTTTATTAAAAAGAAAGTGTACATAAAATTTGGAGTAATAATAAAAGCGAAGGAAGGGGGTTGTCACGACGCAGAAATCTCGTCTAGTTCTCTATAAACGTACTACAGTACATACATTTTTAATCCGTAGCTGTTTCAAGACTAGATAGTTTAGACACAAAGTGACTTTACCCAGCTGCTACTTTCGGAGGCTGAGAGGGGGTATAATGAAGTAAGAGATTACCCCTTTACATCCTCTTTACACGTACTTGTGGTTTCACCCCTTCACTTCACTTCATCCCTATCACTTCACGTACCGCTTCATGCCTATATTTCGGACAACCACCAGGAACAATGCTCTGCATTGTACGCTATATCCCGCCTCAGCCTTTATAAAATATTGACGTCTTTCCACTCTATTTTAATAAATTATAATAGCTATAACCCAAAGTTTGTAAATGGTTAGGATTTCGTACTTTAAAATGGAAAACGGAACGCTTATAGGATCACTCGTTTTTTATCTGCCTGTCTGTCCCTCGCAGTTTATTTTTCCGTGGCGTGTAAATAACAACAATATATTTAACAAACATTGTTTGTTTTACGGTATTTGTTTTTTTAGAAATAAATGAAAGTAAATGTATGCGTTCGTGGGACCCCCGTCAGGATCGAAGTTCAACACTCCTTTTCTTCAATTCTTTTACCAGCCTTAACGGCAACATACGCACATAATTTTAATCTTTAAATTGCCGTTTATTAATAGTTTGTTTTTTATACAAATATTTCCTGTTTTCATGTTATTATAAGTACCAGGAGACCGAGCTAAAGCTCGATTATAAGCAGGGCTATGATTTCAATAATAAATATTGGATTATTGAGTTTTGAGGTTAGGCCTATAACATTAAATAACTAAATAAAGGGTATATTCAACATTAGGCTTACCTGTAATAAAAATACAGTTTAAAGGATTAACCATAATCTCAACGCTATGCCTCAGAAATAAATCAGGCCTAAATTAAAGTTTAATATTTCAATATCGATTTAGGCCTAGGGCCTAGTTCGCTCACGTCAATAACTATTATTGCAAATTTCCGTGAACATCGTTTAGGTTAGGCCTATAACATTAAACAACTAAATAAAGGGTATGTTTATTTAGCAGAAGTATTCGTTGCCATGGTAACTATAAATAGATACAACATTAGGCTTACCTCTAATAAAATATACAGTTTAAAAGAAAGCAGATGATTATTGTAATGGCATTTAAAACATTTGCATCAGCTGTGCTTTGTATTGTTTAAAATGGACAAATTTCACTTTTTAATTTAATAAAAAGACGTAGAAAATGAATTTTCCCAGACTGGTGACCATTTCCAATCGATTTCTCGTGGCCAAAAGCCCCATTTAAAATCAAAAAATGAAAAATCCTTAGACGGAGATTCCAGATCCATTTAGCAGACAAACAATTATCTCTCGCTTTAGAAGATAAGATAAAGGTGTAGAATTAATTATAACATCAAAGCTAAGATGTTAAACACAGTTAAATGTCCCTCATTGTAAATACATTCAATAAACATAAAATTTTAGTTCAACAGTCTAGGCCTAACCTAAAATTAATTATTGTGTGTAGGCCTATGTTTAATTTGTTTTACCTGTCTTAACGGCAACATAAAATAATTTAAGGTTAGGCCTAGACTTAAAATTACTTTCTAGCCCTAACCTAAAATTATTGTATGTATGTTGCCGTTAAAGCAGGATTAAATATACACACAATAATTGTAGGTTAAGCCTAGACTGATGAACCAACATTTTATGTTTATTGAATGTATTTCAGCGCTTGGCGATAATATCTGAACTACGCCGGACGGAAACGATCGTCTCTTAATTTAAATTTATGAACCAAAACATATGTTTCTTGAATGAATTTACTTTCATTGCCATGGCAACCAATTTGATAACGCATTTCGTTCCTAGGATTTTATTTTTGTTATTGCCATAGCAACCAATTATTAACACTTTTTTCCTTACGCATTACACTTTATATATTTGTTAACTCCTGCCGCAACCCGCATTTCTAACTTATTTTAAATTGTGAATAGTATAAACTGCAAACATGAATTTAGATTTTTTTTATTTCCCTGTAAAAATAACGTGTTTGGGAATTTTGTTCAAATCTACGTATAAAAACCTCCCAACAACAACAAAAGTTACATTGTTCATGTTCCTAAGACACACATCACCATTATTAAAATGTTCCGAAGTCCCTAATTTTTTTTACACAGCCGCCATTTTCTATGCAATTTACTTTTCCTGTGTATTTGACTTGCTTGAGCAAACAGATAATATTAAATTAGGAACATACTCCTAAAACAGAGTTTTACCTAGCCTTTTCTAGAAAAAGTTGTTTTATTAGCTATAAAACCACAGTTAGTAATTAATTCTTGCATTGTTGTTGCGGACTTGAACTAACAACAGATGTTATTAGTTCCAGGCTAATCTTACGTGTTTTAGATAAGTGCAATAAATTGCGTTTTAATATAATAAAGTACAATACCTTTCATTTATCCGTCAGTGATCATTTTTCCTTCTTTTGACGCGTTTCGGGATGTCTGTTTCATCATCAGAAAAATCCCTCGTTGAGTAGAGGTATAAGACACAAAACGTAAACACATAAAAAACACAAAGGTGCGCACCTTATGGCTACCGGACGTCAAGGGCCTTGGGACATTATGATAATGGTATTATGAATAAATTTTATTTGGCACAGAAACCACACCTAAACGTATTGACATTGATAGAGAGTTTTGAAACACCCTGTAGCTGAGATCGGACATCTCTTTCTATCAAAATAAAAGCTGTTTTCATACTTTTTCAAGCTTTATAATTAGTAAAGATATATTTAGTTTATTTTTAATTTTGTTGTAATATCATTGGTAGTTTACATTGATTTGTACACGTATATTGACTATTCTATACAATATGTGTCTCATCGTTATTCACTATACGTGTTTTACAATGTTCGACTGTATTTTTTAATTTGATGGATGTATGGTTGGGCTACAGTATGGAGTTTTCTTTCAATTTAATTTTTTAGTAAAATTGTATCACTAAGTGCTTCAATATTTATTTGTACAATATTTGAACAGATAAACATATTGTTTTTTTTTTTTTAATTATTGAGGTTGCAAGTTTCAAAATAATTGCTATAAGAACGAAAACAAGCGATACAGTAAATCAGTTGTCACTTTTACCATCAAAAGTTTATAAATTTAATTTAGAAGAAAACTGACGAAAATAAAATCTGGACAAACTTAACAAATAACAACCTCTTATTACTGCTACGACTATAAATAACTATCAATAGAAATTTCTATTTCAAATCTTAAAATTGGTTTACAAGTTAAACTTAAAACTAATTAATAACGAATAACTATAAACTTGGAGAAAAAATAAAACCTCTCATGAAAACTATGCCAACAATACAAAATAAAGGAAAAGCATGTCATTAATTTTTACTCACTGTTATGAGTTTTAAAATTTTATTCAGCAGCTAACGAGTTTTTCTAAAGTGAAGGTGAAGTTTTAAGAAATGTTTAAATGTACGTGCCTTGTGTGTATATATATTTTTAAATTTAGTAATATATATATGTTTGGCTCAAGATAAAATTTAAACATAATTGCTTATGTTTTCAAGTATTTGATACTGTTTATTTTATTTTTATGTGTAAACCATATTTTGATTCGGCAGTGTTTGCATATTGTATGAAAGTATTAAAAACCAATAATACTAAACTCGGTTGCGATTAATAAAATTAACTAAGGTCAAAATAATGCTATTTACCTAAATTGAACGAAGCGAGGAAGATCGCGACGATCAGATGCATTCTCGAGCGATCTCTCGACACTTTCTGTTGTGTTTCCCCCTTCACTCCCGCCTGGAGTGTATCCCTCCCACATCCCCTTCCTCCACCATCCCTAAGACCCTACCTTCGAGTTCCCGTCAAGGTTTTATTCAATAAGCAATTTATTTCCGAAATGTCGGTTTCCCGATCAAAATGTATTGAAATATTTACAGAATAGCCAATAAAGTTTACGATGAATTGTTCACTACGCTTTACAGGTTACATATGTTCGATCCTTCAAAACATCGACAGGTCGCTTATTACACGAAGTACATATGTAATAGGGTGGGTAGAAAAAAACATTTTTTTAATCGTTTTAGTGCGGAAAAGTTGTCTATTATAATAAGAAGAAAAACTGCAAAAACAAAATTTAATCGGTCAACATCTTTCGTTCGCTCAACATAGCCTACTTAAATTAAATGAAAAATTTCATGTCTTTTTAGTCAATTTTTTTAAGTTAGTCAAAACTTTTAAAATAAACAAGCTTTAGTTTTTTATACTTGCTTTATGGCTTAAATAGCCCAAATAAAACACTGATCAATAATAAAATTTTGTCCGTTCGCTCAACGTCTTAGAAAAAAACAGAAATTTAAAAAAATTTCTTGATTTTCACTGTACAACTCTTCTATATAGAATTCTAAAAAAAGTTTACGTGAAAAAAGAGAAAATTCCTGTTCTCGAGTTTAGGTTCATGTTTAGGAATTACAACTGCGGGGAAAATCGGATTTATTGACAAGACAGTTACAAAAAAGTGAAATATGAAGGCCGAGCGGAAACCTCGCGATGATCAGCGATTACCGAGTGGCAAAGAAATTCTTAAAATAGGAGAGTACCGTACTCGGAAATTGCTGAACACAAATACAGTTCTACTCAAGGCACGGAGTATGCGAAAGATGAATACAAATCAAGTACATCGAAAAGCCTCAATGG
>JAGFPH010000133.1:0-12384 GCA_018207615.1 Philaenus spumarius
AAACGTCTTTACAGTTGCGAAGCACGGGTAGTCCTACACAGCTAGTATATCATAAAGAGGCCAACTTGTTTTACGTTAATTTTTGGAGTAGTCTCGGACATTACTAAACCTACGTGAAAAATCTTTCGCTGATAGATAGTTAGACTTTTCTGAATATCATAGGCTCGTTCGTTTTTCAGATAATATTATCTAATTTATAAAAAAAAAAAACCATTAAATAAATTATGTAGGCTATGTACCATTTATTTTTAGTTGCTATTTCAACGAATGAATATTTTTTATATGTACTTGCTGACTGAGTTTAACAAAATAATAATTCGATCACGCAGCTGAACCGCTGACGTGACTTGACAGAATAAACTTAGAACACAAAATCTCACAACTAATACGTTTATTAACTCAAACACGTTTCAACGAAAAAATCGCTATCTTCAGTGATGCACGAGCTACAATAGTAAAACTATAACTTTGAGTTATACATAACATTTTCAATTACACCGGGACCATGATCTGGGGACCATTATCGGTGCTCATCACGTTCTTCCGATCTTAGGTCTCACCATAAGAGTCACTGCAATAGCTCATATTTGCTTTGGACATTCGTTAATAAACTTACACATTTTGTATATAGTTTGTACACGCCCTTTTCTCATAATTAGTTTAACAGTTTGTAATGCATAAACGCATATTTGTATGAAATTGCTTAGAAGATTTTATTTTCGTCTGGTGTCATTTAGGTGACAATTCCATAAGAACTGTTCGACAGCATCAACTTGAAGGTAATTAATAAATCTAGTAAAGCTAGCCTATAATATCCTATTATGTGTGCTATGATATGCTACCTGTAATGTAAATTCAAAATTCGATAGTTATTTGTGTTCTTGTTTTTAAATAAAAGAATGCATTTATGAGATTTTAAAATTTACAACATTTGAAATATTACCATTAGTGCTATTTGGAATAGATTTGGCTTAACGGTATCATTTTCGTAGTAGAAAGTCCCAAATTAATTCGGTTTGATTGCAGCACACAGTGGGTGCTAGGCGGAGTATTGTGCATTGTTGCCGAAGTCTACCTACTGAAACTGAAATGGCGAGGACCGACTTGCTGCCAAGGTCATCAAGCATGCCCTCCCACTATCGTCTATTTAACACGACTGAATTTAAACGAGACATTGATACGACTGTTGGATAGTTTCGAATATTTCGAATATTACATATTATCCTATATAATATTATTCAAAGTGACTTGGAATCCAAGAACCATGCAACTAAAATTCGAATATTTCTTTTGTTGGGAGTGTAAACACGATACTTCTTTCGTGATTGATAGGAATATTGTCTTACTCATTCCAAGGTGGCTACAGGAAGTATTTTCTTGAGTTTTATATCAAGTTCTAAGACAAGCAGGAGGTCTGAGAAGTCTACTCCAAAACCGGAAAAACAAAGAAATACGCTGTTTCTGATATATAAGACGTAAAATCAAAATAACTTTTCAGTTTCTTCGATGATTTAATTTGGTTTATATTGTTTTTGGAATGATTTGTTCCTCCTAGATGTGGTATATTTGCATTTGATCAGCGAAAGTAACAAATATGTACTTCATAGAACAAAAAATATGCAACACAGAAAAACACAAACAGTTCATCAAATCTAACTTAATTACGTCAATAGTCTAAATCTTTTCGTCTTGTTTATAAGTAAATATTGTTAATAAAAATATATAATTATCATGTTTGTCATCTAGGAATTATAATTCCGTGACTTATTGTGGTTCGTGACTTATTTCCTGCAAATTACAAAAGATTGTATTCAAAATTCTATGAAAGATAGGTTATATTGAAGAAGACTGTATTGGACATTTTCCTCCAGGTATTGCACAACGTTAATGTATCGCTGTATTGTATTTCACGTCGATGAGTACATTTTTCCTAAAATATTTTCTGTGAACAATAATTTACACGTTAGATTCAAATAATCGAAATGCAAATGTGTTTTTCTCTTTTATATATAACTTAAGAGTATATATATTAATTTGTCATGTTTTATTTCTTTAACTTCATAGCCTTTTTCGGTGTCTAGAACATTCAGGACCATTCTACAACATTCTGTCTGGAACATTTCGTTGTCATTGTATATTTGGATAGTTACTCTTGTAATTTAATTGATTTTTTATTTTATGAATGACTTATATTAGAAATGAACAAATGTTACATAGATCTCTTTGCCGTTTAACTCCCCTTGGTATTGCTTTGAATAGTTTGATTTTCTATTCAACCATTGTACTCAATTTGTTTATTATGGCATTCAGTAAAGGTTTTACTAGTATTGTTTATTGTTGCTGAAAGGTTGGTATTGTTACTATTCTTAAATCTGCTTACTATAGGATAAGGTTTTCTTAAAAGCCTTTAATTTATAGTAGTTACACTAGGAAGGTTGGAGGGTTAAACAATAGCAAACTAGTCGACGCTGGAACTGACACTCCTTTCATACGCTGCAAACGTTAATGTCAAACTTCCAAACCCTTCATTTTGACTTCTTCAAAGTCGGGTAAGTGAAGCTCTAGAAATTATATCACAGAAAACCGTCACTATTATGTTAATATGTATAACGTATACTGTAAATTAACAAGGTGCCACATAATCATTAACAAAATTTTGGCAAACCAAATTTCATTCAAAAATATTTTTACAGTTGAGATTATTTGAATATAATGTTAACGTTCCTCCAAATTGAATTGCAATGCCTTTATCTGTACTGGAAAATCGACTGTCAGATTGATAAACGAGTTATCCTTTAGGCAGTGGTTCTCCCTCCGCCAGGGGTTCGCGAACCTCTAGGGTTTCGTAATGGGTCGCTAGGGGGTTCGCGGAAAGAAAATATGTAATGGGGGACATTTACATTGTATAGAGTTACAGTATTAAACTGTTACAAAAAAGTGCTTAGGTAAATAAATAACTTAGGCATGAAGTGCAGTAGTTTTTCCAATTTAACTCTTTCCGTTTGTCATCAAAGTTCCATGACAGCGATTGGCTCACTTATCTGACGTTTTTCAACAACTTAACAACCTAAATCTGGACCTTCAGATAAGTTCATTCACACACTTCAGAGTATTAGAGAAGATAGAAGCTACGACAAAAAAGATTGAGTTTAGGAGGTCTTGTATTCTTCAGGGCCAGACAGACGCATTCGATTCTTTGAAGAAGAATAAGAAGCAACTCTCTGATGGTGTTAAGTTGCAAATATGTGAGCACTATTAAATATGTGAAGTGATTAAAATCATAATTTGAAAGATACTTTCCAAAGCTTGAAAAAAGTATTAACTAGATTAGAAATCCTTTCTCCGAAGAGAATTTTTATAAGATGGACGTCCTATAGTCAGCACAGATGGACGTTGCAGAAAAAGAGAATCTGATTGAAATTTCTAATGACAACACTTTAAAGTCAGTTTTCAAGTAAAAACCTCTCATTAACTTTTGTGACATCAATAGTGAATATGAACGTTTGTCTTATTTGGCAATTAAGGTTTTGTTGTCCCAGGCATAAGACTATACTTAGCTTCTTTTGAATGTAACTTTTAAAAATTGTATGCAACAAAGGAAGGACAGTATATGGATATAAATCGCAGGTAAATGAAGTGACGTAAGTGTTTACAATTCAAATTAGTGTTTTCTTTTTAATTGTTATAAAACTAATGACAGAACTAGTTTTTCATTTTGTTTTTTACATACATTTAGTTTGTTTTTCATTACATTTTATATTTAGTATTGAAGTGTGGAAATCTAGTCGCAAAATATAGTACTCATATAGTTTTAATCTATTTTACTATACTGATTCTTCATTACTGACGCTGGACTTGCACTAAATACGAATTATAGTCCGGGGGGTACAATTCATGAAAGTAATGTGGTAAGGGGTTCTCAACTGCAAAATTATTGAGAACCGCTGAGGAACCCTAAAAATCGCTGCCTATCACACGATTAAACGTAACAACACAACACTACGGGCCATTCGCAAAGCTCACTTCAAAATAATTCAAAGATTACCACTTGAAGCTCCGTCCAATAAACAGTTTAGAAGGTTATCTCGGTACTCTTCTTGTAGAGGTTGCTTCGGTTACAAAGGTCTCTTGGTGACAACGAACTTCTATTGTAGTGGCCAAGTCGAGGTCAGGCCGAGAAGGAGGACATTTTAAATTCATAGGATTAATAGTTAGAGTCGGGGAGGACAAACCGAATGTAAATATATGCGCGTTCGTGCAGCTGTGTATGACAATGAGTCGCTCAGAGGTTTGTGTTTCGAGGGAGATCAAAATCAGATCGGCTGTAGAAAGTTTGTCAGCGGCTACGTCACAGCACAGAAATATATATAGATAAAGCAATTCATAAAGTTTCATACAAAATAATTCATTGGTACTTAAAATATCAGGTATAAATAAAAGAACGGACCTTAAAACATATTTTATAATTTTATTATTGTTGTTATGAATTATTCGGACATTTTACATCCTTTAGTCTATGTACTTCAACAATACACGGCCTGTGATTTCGAAATAAATACCGCTTGTTTTTCTAAGTTCGTGTGGTTATTCACACCTTATCAAAACTTAAACATGCATTTTTTAAATTTGTGTCTGTTTGTCCGGGATAATTTCTGACGAAGCTTAACCAATTTTGACGAAACTTTCATTTGCATGTAGAGAACAGTTTTTAAAATTAATTTAATTTGGTAGTTTAAAGAAAAAAAAGAAAATGTTTCATGTTTATAGAAGTAAAAAAAATTAAAAATAATGTAATAATTTAAATGATTAATTTAATTCATTGTCCTTTACAAATGAATTAAAAACACCTCCATACCCTACAACTACCAATCAAAACCCAGAAATCGTGGTAAGTTTGGGAAAATTGTCGGCAATTTTTTGTAAAATCTTTTTCACATAGTGTGCATTTCATTATGTAAGTCATTTAGTATTTCCTTTCTAGATTCACAAAAAAAAAACACACCATCTCTCACATACAAAGATATATTTATAATCTCATAATCAAAAATGCATTCATAATTCTTGCTCTTCATTTAACACCAATTTATATAATCAATACAATAATAAATTATATTTTTAATGAAAAAAACAAAAAACCAATATATAAATACTAGTGGACCTGGCAATGCTTCGCTCTTGCTTGATTTAATTTTAAGGGTGGTTATCCCATTTCATCCCTTTGACTTAAGTAATCGAAATGCAAATGTTTTTTTTTTTATATCAGTTAAGAATAATATTAAATAATTTTAGATTTTAAGTTTGTAGGAATTTAGTGGAATTTATTTTTATTGTATAGGGGTAGCTACTCAATTTAAATCCTTTTGTTTGTTGTGACGATATTCTCTAAAAAAAAACTTATACTAATATGTGTATATTGTGAAATTTTAGTAAAATTAGTTGAGTAGTTCTTGAGAATATATTATTTAATTTTTAAGTATTCAAATTTCAAATAGGTGTGTATATCCCTTAAAAATAATATTACATTTACATAATTTTAGCTTTATAGCTTGTAGGAAAAGTTAGTTTAATTTATATTTATTGTATAGGGGTAGCAACCCCATTTCAACCCCTTCCAATCGTGAATTTAAACCATCCAAGGTCCTACTCAAACACTTACAACAAATTTAATCAAAATTGGTCCAGCCGTTTCGGAGGAGAATTATACTAAATAAAAAGATATAAATACAAATTTTACTTTAAAATTCTCATTAAAAGTTCTACATCATTCAAGTTATACAACAACGCTTTCATCAGATTTAAGAATAATAAATAATGAACTTTTCAGACACTAATCTAGGCTACTTTTTATCCCGGAACAATTTAGTGTTCCTATTTAAAATTTGAAAAAATGTAAACATGATGGACAAAATTAGGGGTTTTGCGGTCGGTCGTGACACGCGACCATTATATATAAAACAACTGATTTGGATTAAAATCTTAACACTGACAAAATCTTCTTTGTTTTTAATTTACTGTACACGCTGGTTCAACCATTAAACATCAAAACAGAGTATGCGATAATGTGAAATGTCTCAAACACCTCAAAACCAGATTTGTAATGTTTATGTTCGTTCGGGAATTGTGAGTAACAAACTGGTGGAAAACGGGATTTCGATCGTTTATTGGTGCATAGCTAATAATTTTAGTAGGCCTAAAAGGGTTTTGCATAGATTGATTTGGGCGAATCTCACTGTGCGTTTTTGGGCCATGAAACTCGGGTCTAAAATAATTGTTTCTTTTTATTTGCGTGTAATGGCAAGGCACCCGGTAGTGCTTTCATTGATTGAATCACATATGAGAGTGAAGCCTCATGTATCAGCTAGGGCAGCTAGTGTTAAATATGTTCATGTAGGTACACGAGGTATATACACTAGGTAACGAGTGTTGATTTATACTCACGGAACGTTGTGTATTGTTTTTCAACATATAATAATTGCAATTGTCCGAATAATTAAGGATCTTCTTCATCGCGTAAACATACACTTCATACTAACGTGTTTCGGTCGTTGTTTTTAACTTAAAAAGTTGTAAAACCTCTTAAATTGTTCTTAAGTGCTATTTGCTCTTGTCTTATCTATATTAAATATAAATGGCTTTATCCTGAATAACTGACTGATTGACATAGAACCAACGTAGAGCAAAAACTACTTAAGATACAAATACGAAAATTTAAAGGTATATTCTTAGTCGGTCATAGTAGCAGACAAAGAAAGGATTTTGAATAAAAAATATTTTAAGACTTAAAAATAGTAAAAATTCGAGGATTCACTCCCGCTCTACAACAGATAAAACAACTGTTTCAATCTAAAGCTTAGCAACATGTTTGTTTACATTCATTACATAGCAACCAGCTTAGCAAATTTATAATCCGTTTATTATTCTCCACCTAATCAGCTTTTTAGGTTAATTTTAACAAACTAAAAAATCAGAAACTAAAATTAACGAAAAATGCTTTCTGTATTATAATTCGATATAAACGTCTGTTGTTGCATATTAATATTGCAAATAAAACTGCTGATTTGGATCAAAAACTTAACATAAATTTAGCCTTACAATGAAACGATTTGGCAAATTTATAACCAGGTATCCTCCCAATTAAATGTTTTTTAGATTAGGTAAAAGCATAAAAGCAAACAAAAGGCTTACTGTATTATAAGTCGAACATCTGGTGTTACATATTATATTGTTTCGTTTAGTTGTTAATATTAAAATTTGTTTGAAATGTTAATTTTTGATTATTTAAATATTAATGGCGAAATTACAACGCATGCCGCAATTACAGTAGAACTATTGGGGATGGTTGTGTCTATTATGATCTGTTAGTTATTGTATAAGTCACAACTCAGTCGTCATTTCCGTGAAAATATCAGCGTATACTATAATCTGTTTGCATTGGCCTCGCTATGGGTCTCCGTAGGGGATTTGTGAGCGAAGTCAGCACCTCATAATTGAACAAAAATCGACTTGACGGCGACTTCTTTTAACAGAAGGTTTAATTAAGTCAACATTGATTATTTTATTGCATTTTTATTGGGTTTCAAAAAATCATTTCTGTATTTTAAGACCACACGTAAAAAATATAAAAAGCCTGCTTAAAAAGTTAAGGACGTTTTCCTAATTATTCTTTTATAAATATAATTTGAAACACGAGATTCAAATGCAAGTTTCAACTATCTTGCGGCCCGCGATTCAAGGCGTCTGTGGCCAACTTACAAAAGTTGTCTCCTGCACTCGTGTACAGTAGGCCCAAGCTAGCTGCGCGAGTGACAACCAGTGTATTAGCCACCCTGCTGACATTCTATCGGTGTATCGGACAAGCGAAGGGAAATGGCTTGAGTGAGTCACTGCACTACGGCGGAACGGCGAATGTTTTTAGAAAGGTACCCCCACCTCGAACTCAGCCCACCCGCCTTATCCGAAGGCCACGCGCGCAGCTAGCTTGGGCCTAGTATACTGGATTGTCCTCTGAGTAGTGGAATGAGTGGGAGATTAGCAAACGCTGAGCCTTGTGTTTTTATTCCACTTTTGGGCACTGTTTCATAAATTGGCTAATATTACAACAAATTTACAGTTAAAATATAGGAAATAACATATCAAAAGTTATATTACAGAGCTCTCAAAGCTGAACATTTTTTTGTATTTAAACTTTGGTCGTTTCTAAATCCGTTTGAAAATGGCGGCAAAAATCCCTGTTTTTTTCATTAATCGGTAGCGCCAGTTGTAAGTGTTGCACTACACACATTTAACTAGCCTACTAGACAACCGGTCTATTAGAGGTTAGATTTATCAGTAGATTCTAAAACCTTATTTGTTCTGTATATTAAATTTAAGACATCAAGATCAACTGTCAAGACATGTATCTTATAATCCGGCACTGATCTTGTTACGATACATCTCAAATCTCTTTCTTCACAAATATTAGTGCGCCTGCGCATGCTAAAAACCTGCTTACCCAATCGCATTAGTACGGTAGCACGGAGCTGTTCGTTTTGACAGTGATTTGATCTTTCGATTAATCATCTGGTTCGGTTTGGTAATCGCATAACTCGTTGGACACGTGAAAGTCAAATGGTTCAACACTGTGCCGTGGTTGTGTTGTTCAACTCTCGACTTTGCTGATAACCAGAGAGAAATAGCCTTCGATAACCGATCCAACACACTTGGTATGATGAATTTTCTCCATATTTATTATTAACGAATGCGAAAGCTGTTACCAGGAAACATTGCGTCTAAACCGTGAGGTTATTCGTGCCCCATAGTCCTGGGAGAATTTCACATGACCTTTTTATGAAGAGCAGAAGGTCTCAAGAAGACGAATTTGAAAAAGATGAGCCATGGAATCACATTTGCGTAGAACATGAAATAATTCGATCACGCAGGTGAACCGCTGATGTGAGTTGAGCGAATTTCCAAAATTAAGTGTATATGTTTTAGAGTTTCAACCAACTATTTGGTAAATTGGTCTACTCACGAACTTCATCAAGACGTGTACGAAATATATTAGTAGATTTGTACCTCAGCCTCCAGCCCCGGTTTATCGACCTCGTTGAGTTTGCACCTTGACGTTGTGCTCTTGGATTCGCTTCGCTCGCATTGGACAAACTTGCTTTTCATGGTATATTTTTTTAGGGTACTTTGCCTCCGGTTGTTGGATTTTTTTGGTAGACAAACGCGTTCGAGTGGCTTAGAAAGCTACGTGTTGCGACGAACTCTCTACGAGCCGCGCAAGAAATATTATCCTTTCAGATGATATTCCTTAAATTTACTTTAAAAGGAAGTTATTTTTTAATATTTGAATGATATAGCCTCGACTCATTACGGGATCGTGCCGTTTGGAGAAGATTGTACCTTTGTGATAGGAAGTTGACCACCTTCTTATTATTTACACACATATATAACGATTACTGGCTAATTCAGGACCCTTTTCAATGAAATAATAGATTTTTTATTATTCTCATTAATTTAATTATGCTAAAAAAATCAAAAATATATACACATTACACAAGTTCATCTATTAACCTAAAATTCAATGCTTGCAAATAATAAATGATAGCAAAATAACCTTTCTGTGAAATTTTATACTAAAAAATAATAATCAATACCTTAATAATTTATAATTTATCTTGAATCTTAATTTATCTTACAATTTTATTATTTATTTATTTTTAATGGGTTTATTAAACTATCTTAGACCTGTCAATGAAGTTACTATTAAAACAATGTATATTCCCCAAATAATTCTTTATAAAATTTAAAATTACCGTCAACGATGTAAAATATATTGGAATAATATGTATCACTGACTGTACCTTGGGCGAGTTAAACGAGCGTTCCTACTGGGGTTCCTGCAGGTCTGGAGACACTCTCGGCTGTGTCCAGGTTCGACAATGTCGGGACTCTAATAGTTCTGGAGTATATGATGTTTTGCTGTCTTGTGGTTCGTCTAGATTCCTCCTGGGTTATGAAATAGTGTAACCCGTTTCTGGATAGATACTTGGAAGGTCTTGAAGGCTGTAACCGATTATATGGTGCTTCGGTTAATTCGAAATAATCATTTACGTGTTGCAGTGTTTAAGTTGTATACTATTATAGAAATTGTATGATACATAACTTCGGTTTCTCGGTTTCTTTATTACGTTACTAATATTATTAAACGTGGTATCATCTCGGAATTCCTTTTTAAGACTCGGGGAAACGTCTTTTCTCCCTGGAGGTTCAGTTAAGAATGCCCATCTGTCAAGCACATTTTTCCGCTCTCCCTTTTGCGGGAATAAATAAATAGTGCCAATCCAATCAAACAATTTCCCCTCATTAAGAGCTTTATATATTTTTATGAAGAGGCATTTTTTTATTATTTTTCCTGAATTCAGAATAATTAGTTTTATATAATAATTAACTTTTAAACTTCTAATTTGCGATGATTTTTTATTGTCTTACTTTTTATGTGTACTGATTTCTATTGTCACCCCTGCCGCTGTGGGCGGGGCTATGCTATCTTGTCCGTCGGCAACGTTCAACTTGCTGCCCCGTTGAAAAATTCATGTCCGCTTTGGTCTATGGAATTATTACTTGTTTTCCTGGATTTTCTATATCTCCCGATCCCGTATGTGGATCCTGGATCTGTCTTCATATTCTAGTTCAGGACGTTTTCTGGATTCGGTGCAAACTCGAATCTAAGTTGTGCGAACTCCCGTTCGGTTTTCGGGCGATCGCGATTCCGTCTGATTTCGTTACGCGCTTTTCCACGTTTTCGATTTTCTTTTACATTATCTTTTTATAACCGGTCCCTTAAGTTCTACCTATCACTTTCCCGTTTTTGCTTTTGTTCTATCCCTTTGGTTTAAGGGTTATTGCACTTTTTGTCTTTCGAAAATGTCTATTTTCTATTAATTACCCATTTTCCCATTATTTTATAACATTTCTATCTCTCTTGAGTCTTTACAAGTATTTTTATTTAATATAGGCTTCTGCCCATAAAGTGTTTTACTCTGACGTCTTTTTAGACCCATTAAAGTTAATTTATTTAACTTTATTTGAAATACCTCAATTACTTTAAAATTATCAACTTCCTTGATTCAATATTTTCTCATATTATTTACTGCTACTCATACTTTATTTATTTGATGTTACTTTTTTAATAAACTCATTTTATTTTACTTTTTTAATAGTTTAATGTGACTGATTTTGAATTTAACAATTTTTTATAAACTTTTACTACTGACTTTATTAAGCTCCTATTTCTTTGTTTTATTTTAATTTTAAAATTTCATAATTTTAAAATTTACCAAATTTGGTTTATTAAGTTACTCATAAAGTCTTTATTAAACATTTGATCAAAAAACTTTATTTACATAATTTACTCCATTTTCTTTCCTTTATTCAATTATATATAGAAATATCAATTTCTAACTTTATTAAATTTCTCATTGTTTTATTAAAACTTGCTAAGAACTGCCTGGCCTGGCCACAACATGCCTCCTTTGACTTTAGATTTCAGGCCGGTTAAAACTGATTAGGCCTTTTTCAATATCTGAGTCTGCTTTAACATATTTATTTTTAATAAATTTGAATTGAGCGAGCAAAGCAAGCTTAGACTGTCTCAGTGTGTACCAATTTTGGGCAAATTGGACTTAAAAATCTGCCGTTAGTTTTTTTTTTTAAGGCGAAAAACCTAGGTGGTTATCATCGCCTGGGCAAATCTGCCGTTAGAGTGCGAACTCAATTATATATATAGATATATATGTATAATTTTTAATGACACCCAATTATGTGTTCTGGGTACCAAAATAGGTTCTCATTGACCACTCCCGACCTTAGGTCTCACCATAAGAGTCACTGCATAGGTCATATTTCCTATAGAAATTTGATAATAAGTGTAAAAGAACAAACAACAAAGCCAAAAGTAGAATAGGCGAATTATCATGCGAAGTTTCATCCATCTTGTTGCGCCGATAAATATAAAAGCGTAGCTACCAACTTATGTATGTGTTAAACTGAAAACTATGAGAATGAAAAGTTTAAGTTAATTAAGTTCAGGTAAATGGCATTCTGACAACATCAAAATACAGTTTTGTAATTTTTTGACTGGCGAAAAGCGTTGACGGTGTATCATCGCCTGAAATCAATGTATTCGAACAGGGTACTTAATCTTCGGAGTCAGGAGCGCTAACCCTTCGAAAACAAGGCTTTCTTCATTTAAATACAGCTAGTGATGATTCATAAATATAATCTCAAACAGCTGGTACTAGTGAATGCTAACTGTATTAATATAACTAGTTATTCAATGAGACCACACATCTGCAGTGCGTAGAAGAGGAAAGCTAGACAGACTAAGTGACTATGTTC
>JAGFPH010000133.1:12484-25096 GCA_018207615.1 Philaenus spumarius
GCCAAATTGCCATAATTAATAACTAACGTTGATGCTCATCAAGGTCAATTCCATTCGCACGCTACTTGCACGCATCAAGCTGCTCCGTTTTGCGCTTCTTGAGAATATACAAACTGTATCTGGTTACTTTAGATTTTAACAAGATAAATTTCCTCTACACAAAAATTAACTTTTGTGTTTAATTTTTATTGGCATCCAGCATATTTGTTTTAGATTTTTCAACAATATTTTGTACATTTGTGCAGTTCTTTATTTCTATAATTTATATGTTACAATAGATAACTGATGATACATTAAATAACATCCCACCCCACATGTTATTTACAAAAACGCCGTAAATATAAGTTTAAGATAATGGTAAAGACGCGCACGCCTAGTTTCCGTATAGTTTACGTTCAGTTACATGTTCAGTAACACGTACAGACTATGTAATATTCTTAACCAATGAACGTAAATACCATAACGGATACCCAGACTTTTGTGGTAAGAGGGCTGAAGTAAAGCAAACAGTGGTTGGCCTGCTGTAAGCTGACAGGATATGACTAGTTATCTGTTCTTCGACTTTTAATTATTTTGCAACATTTTACTACAATATTCCAGTAAATAACTTAATTGACGTACATAGTTCGTCATAGAACAATTATTAGAGTAGAAATGCTTTGACGTACTGTGTACGTCATAATGTGCTGGAAGGTTGGGTAACACCATCAACTTTGCCTCACACTACTGCAGTAATAGAATGTCCGACCTATAATGTGAACCTAAGAATAAGTTGTTTGGGAGTGTTTCTAAATGAACGTCGGGGTTTTAAGGCTTTGTATTATTTATTACAATTTTAAATAATACATAAAATGAAAGAGCACCTTAAACAGTTTTCCTACAAGTGTTCAACGTGAGCACCATTTGTCACAACATGGCACACATCTAGTCGAAAGCCGAGTTCGTTCAAACCTTGTTCAGGGTGACTGGAGTATTGTTGAAACAATTGCTTCAATCCTGTTGATTAAGTCGGGTAGGTCAGCTGGTAGGTGAGGCACATATACATGTTAATTTATGAACCTCCAATGATAAAAACAGCTTGGCGTCATATCGGGTGTACGTACTAGTAGGTAGAGGCCATGAGAAACAAACTCTGTCATCCAGCTCATATCGGCAAACCCTACGGTCGGCTACAACGTCATTTAACCAATCGCTTTCTGAGTTATACCAATAAGGCAGCGCGGCGCACAAATCTTGCTGCCAAATAAAGTTCTGTGTAAAGTTGTGCCAAATAAATACATGGCATTTTTCATGTAGCCTTTCAAAAATTCACTGTGGTTCAGCTTCTTCCAATTGAGGAAAAGCCATAGTTGTAGCACATCAAGATAAGAAACAACAGTTACAGATGCTTCAGAAAAAAAAATAAGGCCAGTTAATTTACTGCCAGAGTAACATGGCACATAACATCCAATTTAGGGGAGTCTCGTTGCAACTGTACGAACTCGTGAGGTTTTGCTGACCCCCAGATGCGCACATTATAAGTGTTCACATGTCCACGACTAGCCATCCGAACTGATATCTTGGGGCTACGTGTAAAAGATTATCTAACTCATTCAAAACGTTCAATAGTCTTACTGGTCAGTATTATTTGGTATTATTAATTATTATTATTATTCAGTATTATTAACTTGGTCGTCCAGTAATATTTCCTTTGCAAATACAGCCGGCGATGGATGTTATCACTTGGAGGATTACATTTTAACTTAATGCGGAACGCTTTTTGCACTGTAACTACAGTTCAGCCCTTGTAAATTAAAATGCTTTCTGTTCGCTAGTCGCCATCTTTGCTACCAGTGCTTTCTAACGGAAGACAGAGGAAACAGTGAATACGACAGGTGTATCAACAACACTGTTTGAGTTGTTCTTACATTTGATGTATTACTTATAATTGTAAGTTAAACGTAATGAATACAACAAAGCCTTAAAACCCCGATATTCAGTTTGAAACACCCGGTATAATAAATTGCAGTACCTTTCATTTTCCGTCTGTGGCCTCTTTTTTTTCTTCTTTTGGCGCGTATCGAAATGTCTTTTCCATCATCATAAAATCCTTTCTTAATAAAAGTTGTCAAAACATTAAGATAAATAAGGTCAACACATAAAAACACAACGCATAAAAAAAAAACACAGTTAGTAGTCGACTTCCGGTAGAATATGCGTATACGAAATATTAGTAGAATTTGTTTGCGCTTCAATCTCCCCCCCCCTCGCTTTGTGAGTTGCACCTCAATCTACAGGCCTCGGATTATGGACTCCTTCGATTCGCTCGCAGAGGGAAAATTCGCTTCTTAACCGCCGGTCTCAGATCAGAAGCTGCCCCCTTGGCTAACGAACTCCTCGGAGCGACATAGAAAACCAACAAGTGTACCAAATTTGGACCTAATAGGATGCAAAATGCGGCCGTTTGAGGACGAACACATACATGCATTTAAATAACACTTTTAATTACACCCCAAAACGTGTTCTGGGGCCCTTGATCGGAGCTCATTTATTATTCCCGACCATAGGTCCCACCATAAGAGTCACTGCAGTAGCTCATCTTTTCTATGGAAATTCGCTAATAACATTTCACTTGTCCCTGTGAAACAAATCTGCGAGGCTGAGGTGCAAACAAATTCTAGTAATACATTTCGTATACTAAGACAGCTATTCAGCGCCTTCGAGAGTAGATCAATTTCCCAATTAGTTGGTTGAAACTCTAAAACATATAAACTTAATTTTGTAAATTCACTTAACTCTTGTCAGCAGTTTAGCTGCATGATCGAATTATTTTATTATTTTTGAACGTTCTAAACAACGCTTCTATGAATCTGCATTTACCTTCATACTGGCAAATTTTTGAGATCAGTTATACTTTTAGGATCCTTCATTATCACCAGCTGCTTTGTCTTCTGCAATTATACTTGTAACTCTAACCGTAGTCTTATTTTCAGAACACTGAACTCAAACGGGCGTTTTTACAAATTCAACGCTTTTTCTTAAGGGTTTAATTTAAAATATCCATAAGTAATATTTTGCCAATCTAAAATATTTCTCCCTCGTTTTGTGTGTAGACTACAGTTTCTTTTAGGCAGGTGTTTGTCTGGTTTGATGAAACCAAATAGCTTCAATCAACAAGTGTCAAGAATTGAACTCTGACCTGAAAGATGGCCATATTGTTCATGCTAATTATGAGTTTATTGTCTGCATATTAATTGAGGAGTCTGTACAGTCGGTGGAAGATAAAAATGGTTTGGCTTGTATATTCTTCCTGTCAAGCTACATCCAAGTTTTATGTCTGAATTACGACTGCAGTGGAACAATATTTTTTAAATGCTATTACGAATAATAAATACTATACTAACACTAGAGGGCTCTTCCCCTATCTCAGCGGCAATTCACGACTTCGCCGCTCACTACCCATCAACACTCGCGTTGAAGCAAATGTTAACAGATTATTGCATACTCTGATATTTTTACGATAATGACGATTGATTAGGTCCGAGGCATTTGGTTCGGGGTATTGTAGTGGGTGTAGTGGTGACATGGATCCTGGTGCAAAGCCAGAGTTTTGATTATAGTTTGATTTAAAGTAGAACAGTCTTAGCTGACACGGGCGGGGAGGGTAAGCGATAGGGGCTTCCTACCCCAAGAGCCAACCACCGATTACCGTCCCAGCGGTTGTCATAGTAACCATATGCGACGTTGTAAATCAGCGTTTACATTTATGAGAAATCCGTTCGTTGGCAGTACAGCGATGCGTAAATTTGGCACAGCGCGGCCCTTCCACTCTGTCAACCGCTCGCCACCAAGAACGGTTCTAATTTAAATCAGACTGTAGTTCAGAGACACTTGGTTTTTGTTGGGCGTTGCGGTGATCTGGATCCTGGCACATGTCCATTAGTGCCAGAGTTTTGATTAGGACAGAGACACCTGGTTTGGGGAACGGTGGTGGTGGTAGTGGTAGTCAGTATCCCGGTGCATACGTAGTAGGGCCAGAGTTTTGATTAGGTCAGGGACACTTGGATCAGGAGAGGGTAGTGGTGGTCAGGGCCGGAAAATTGCTAGTATAAGGGCTCAGCCACTCCGTCTCGATACGTGCTGCCAGCCTGTTGTAATCTGTGACGTCACAGGGTTGTTTACTCGCGCCGCACTGCCATACAACCACCACTGCTTTGCATTAGCCCGCAGCATGTATTTAGTATTTAATTACCCCCATGATACCCTTCTACCCCTAGTGGCACCCTGTTTGATATTATACACTTTCAACAATCATAAATAATGCTTTAATTAAATACTAATGGTCCTAGACAAGGTAAAATGAGCGAAAACACAACAAATCAGTTACAGATAAGTTTACTTTACTAATATCCGGTTTTGTTTACTTCCTAGGAGGCTAAGCAGATTTTCAGTCATCTTTTAATGTTATTTAACTTTGCATGACAATTTTCTAGGTTTCTTTCTAATTTTAGTTTAGCGTTTTACATATTAGGCCTATTTATATGTAGCCTATACAGATGAACTAAAATTCTTGAGACACCTCTGAAACTTTTGAGAGAGTAATTGGAAAAAAACAAACTCCGGTAATGTCTACTAGGTACAAAGAAAAACTTTTTTACGCATAAGACAACATTGTTACCATTTCCAAAATGGAAAATTTTGGAGGCAGCTCAAAAATTTTAAATGCCAATGCCTGCCTTGTGACCCCTCATTTTAAAGGTATTGCTACAATAATGTAAATGACGAAAACTAGACAGTGGTGTCTGTCTTTTTCCTATCTAAAGTTTTTAACAGTTAAAGACGAGAATAATTAAAGTTTTTCTAACTTTTTAGTGAGTGATTTGTGAAGAGCCAAACCCAAGGAATGTTTATTAGATATTAGGATTCATTTTTATGCATGGGGAAACTTTGCCAACGTTTCAAAAATTTTAAATATTGGGGCAGCTCAAAATTTGTATACGCAAACTATAAATTTAAAATGAATGGTCACATGACAGAGGTTTGCGTATACAAATTTTGAGATGCAGCCAATATTTAAAATCTTTGAAACGATGGCAAACTTTTCTCATACTAAAAAAAGTGCATCCTAAATATCTAATAAACATTCCTTGGATTTGGCTCTTTACCAATCACTCACTAAAAAGTTAAAAGAACTTGAATCATTCTCGTCTTTAACTGTAAATAACTTTAGATAGGAATAAGACAGAGACCTTTAGTTTTCGTCATTTACATTCTTGTATCAATATCTTTAAAATGAGGGGTACAAGGCAGGGGTTTGCATCTAAAATTTTTGAGCTACCCCCAAAATTTCTTATTTTGGAAATGGTAACAACGTTGTCTTATGTGGAAAAAGTATATATTTGTAACTAGTAAACATTACCTGAGTTTGATTTTTCCCAATTACTCACTTATAAGTTACACAGGGGTGTCTCCAGACTTTGAGTTCACCCTGTATACAGTAATACTTTAATTGCAAAAAATATTTCTTTAGGCTTGCACTAAACTTTGATTTTGAGAATTGTGCAACTATTTCAACGTTTACATGAAATAATTGTTATAAATATTAATAACTCATCAACATAAATTCTTTGTGATAGTTAAATCAAAATGTTTCTCGGGTGAAGGTGTATACAAATTTGTTCTTTCTTTAGTATAGTAAAATAGTAAATTAATATACTTGGGGCTCACAACTTACGTCTAAAGGATCTGCCAGAACAAAGTGAAATGGCCACCAGATAAAAGGTTTATCTTGCAGGTATTAAAATATGAACTTTTTGTACAATTAGTCACTGTATTTTTAAATTTATATATCTATCACTTTAAAACTTCATGAAAATTAAGATTTACGCAATGAAATTTGATCAATCATCTACTACTGCTAATTCATAATAATTATGTTTTTAATAACCAAGTCTGAAACAAATTTTGCCAGAGTCGGCAAGAGTTTAAAAAAATTGTGTTAAATTTCTTAAGGAGTTTTAAGTTAACTTAAAATTGTAATGCAGACTGTTGTAGGTTCTTTTAGCTCAATGAAAAAATCAATTTTATAATTGATTTCCATAAGTAGAATAAGTAGTTCTTCAACTATTGTCACATAAAAATATAATAATACAGCAGCTTTGTTTGAAATTCCCTTTTTTTACCCAAAACTAACACCATAAATAACAAATATTAAATGATTTCAATTTCACCTATTACAAACAACAGGTGGGGATTCATTGGGAAAAGCCAAGGCCGCACTAGTGGATAAGCGCGGCTGACAACCATATGACGTCATGCGGTCAACGTCCCCTCCCCTCACCGGCAGCGGCGGCATTGGCTAAACTTCAAAAGAGGGGCTGAGCCCTTCTTCTATTCTCGCCGGCCCTGGTGGTGGTAGCGGTTTTGTGGATCCTGACGCATGGCCAGAGTTTTGATTAGGACAGAGACACTTCATTTGGGGTACGGTGGTGGGGGTAGTGGTAGCCAATATCATGGCGCATGCACAGTAAGGCCAGGGTTTTTGCGTGAATGACAGGAATTTCTTTACTTAATAGAAAAATAACACCTTTTTTATTCCAAATCACCTTGTTTAGAGGAACTGCCTGTTTTCTTTTCTGACATTTTGTGTTAGTTTTTTTCTCCAAATAGAGTAATTATTTTAAAATATAATGTCTGTTTATTTATTCGTGCTACAATGAAACACGGTAATGTTAAAATGTGCAGGCCTACACAGATGCACGTGCTCTTTAAAATGAGCTAAAAGCCTTAAGTCTGAGTCACAGTTTAAGCGAAATTTATATGTTAACCAAGAAAACATTTAAACATCAGTAACAGTTTAGTCAAAATTAGGTAAGTAATGTTATAGTTAAACCTTTACATACATACAACTTATCCTCTGTATTATAATAATAGGGGACAACCATAACACCCGCATAGGTCGTCAGCTTCAGACATTCAGACACTCCTCGCAACACACGATGTGTAATCAAAATATGAGATAAATGAAAAATGTATGTAAGAGCCATATTCGATAACAGAATCTTTAAAAAAACTTTAGTACACTATACATTCGACAAAAATAGCAAATTTGAGTTTTTCAGGGTTCAAAATATAAAATGTTTACATTTGGAAGATTTAGTTGCATCCGCTACCTGACCAACTTGTGTGTTAAATGTCATGATATTGAGGTTTTATTGGGGCGCTGCTTCAGCAGAAGAGAAAGCAACTGGCTACTGCAGCGCTTCACCCTAGCGGTAACCAAACATTGGTAAAAAAAAATTCTTTATAAAATTGCGGATCCGGTTTGCCGTTTACTTTAAGAATTAATGTTGTATTGTGTAAGGAAATAATGCAAAATTTGTATTTAAAAAATGCCACTTACATATCAAATGAACGAGATTTGAAAAAATGCAAACGCAAAACGGATACTTATTGTGATTGTGGTTAAAATGAGACATTGCAAACAATTTTATGATTAAAAGTAAAATAAATAAATGGTTTTTTAATTTAAGGTTGTTCTACCGGATAACAACCCAAGATGTCCGTCACTGCAGCAGACCCTTTAAGCTGGATATTTTGATATGTCAGAGACACTGGGCACTTCGCGACCCAACCACGTTTGTAACACATTTAAAAGTGAAATAACACTAAAATTTTTCAAATCTCCAATACATTATTTGCTAGTCCCCCGACCCAAAAAGTTATGTATTAGGCTGCAAGATAATCGAATTAATTTTCATTAAAAAATCTCAAGAAACATAAGAGCACGTAGCCTACTAAAGTACCAGACTATACTTAATGATTTATCATAGATCGATTTGACTCGTAATTACATGCTTACACATCAGCTGTTTTTACCTGACATACAGAGAGTTATGACAGGATATTATACCGTCTTGAGGGTCAGCGTATGGCTTATTGTTACCATAAACGGAACGGATGTTTGTACTAAATTAAAATCATGCTCGCTCCGCTTATACATTAGTACTGTTTTAAGGAATGTCCCGTTATATTTCTGGAATCCGGAATAGTTCATATACTCTCTATAAAGCTAGAGACTTGTAACGTGGCAAAAAATATTACTCGTGAGGCGAGTAATGAAACTGTATTGGGGATGCGCAGTGGCAAATAGAAGGTTTGCGCATGCGCGGGACAGCTGCTATTGGAAAAACTACCTTAGTTGGTTTATGCCTCAACTTTTCTACTTTCCCTCCTATGCGAGTCGAGAGTTTTATCACTCACCTCACGGCCTGTACTCTTAAGTTATATAAAGGAAAGTAAACAGTTGTTGAATTTCGATTATTTATGTTTAAGTGGTAAAATACTTTTCGTAGACAATATCTTAGGTGAAATAATTCGATCACGTAGCTGAACCACCGACGTGAGTTGAGCGAATTTCCAAAATTAAGTTTATAATATGTTTTAGGGTTTCAACCAACTATTTGGGAAATTGGTGTACTCACAAAGGCGCTGAATAGGTGCCTACGTGTATGAAATATATTAATAGAATTTGTTTGAACCTCAACCTCCAGCCTCGACTCACTCGCTGCTTGGTCTCACTCGCAGCGGAAAAACTCGCTTTGCAACCTCACATTATGGACTGCGCTTTGCGAGTTTGCACCTTGCCCTTGCGGTCTTGAATTATGGGCTGGTTCGCTTTGCTCGCAGCTGTCAAAGCGGAGTTTACAATCTGGCCGTCAGCCTCGATCAGAAGCTGCCCCCACATGAATTTGAACCGGATACTTTTGTGGTATGTTACGATTTGATCGATTTTGGGGGGAACAAGACGGGCTGTAAGGTCGTGTAAAATAACGAAAGTGTGCTGAATAATCTCATACATTTATTTTTTTAGATAAAACCTCAAAAAAGTTTCATTCTATTACGGAAAATCTCAAAAAAATTTACTTCCAGTCAAAAAACGTGCTTTCGGTTAATGGATTTTTGGCTAACGAACTCGTCCGAGCCTCTTAGATAACCAACGTGTGTACCAAATTTGGGCTTAAAATGCGCCCGTTAGAGTGCGAAAACATATATATATAATGTTTAATGACAAAACGTATTCTGGGGAATAAGATCGGTGTTCATTGACCACTCCCGACCTTAGGTCTTACCATAAGAGTCACTGCAATAGCTCGTATTTCATATGGCAGTTCTCTAATAATGTACTCATAGATGTACAATGCATTTGAAAACCTAATTTTGAAACTTCACCTTCGTTTAGATTTATCGGTACTAAACTGGCGACAACGTGGCTTTTAGCGCGTGCTGTCGCATAGCTGGTCACGTATGTAGGACTAAATGGAAAACAGACCGATTTGGTCTGCGGGTTCGGCTAATAGTCTATACGAACAAAAGGAAACATTTTTCTGCTTATGTGCTATACCCAGTCAAATTTACAAAATTGTGATATCTCCAGTGTTTAAAATAGGTGAACGAAAGGGAGTCCGAAAGCACCTAGAAGCCGGATTTTTAATTTTAGAGTTTATTCCCTAGTTATTGGGGGAAACTTCGTTTACCAACGCTCAACTGATCATGTATGTAGGCATAAATGGGGAAACATCAATCGATTTGGACGGAATTCACTGAACGTACTTTTGTTTCCCGCCAGTGAACTTAAACCTGAACTTTGTCCAATTACGTGTAAAGATAAGTAGTCTCAATCTTTACCCGATATTCAAATAATTAATTCATTCTCATCTGCTGGTAAAGCAGCGGGAACCAGCAATATTATTTATTTTTAATTAATAATAAGCCGAAAAAGTATAAGTAATATTTCATTATAATTTTTAAGTTAATCCAAGACATGTGTATTTTGTTTGACTGCTGCTACGTAAAATGTAGTCATATTAGGTGCCACTAAGTGGTAAAATGGAATAACTACATAACTGCAAGGTAAAATGGCAAGATAAAAACTAAGAGGTATGACAAGCGAACAAACAGAAATGATTTGTAGACGAATCTTCAGCAAATCCAGTGATTAGGGTACAAATCTCTGCCACTTCATCTGTAGACTATAAAATAAATTGAAAAACATTCATTTGTCTTTGCAATGGACTACAAATAGTATTATTGTCATTGTAAATAGATCAAATAAAATATAAATGTTAAATTAAAGTAAATGTTACAAAAATACAAACTATACCGAGTTATTAGAGTTGTTATAAATGATAATAATTACAGTATTCATATATATGCAGTATTTAACGCCTTAGATGCTTCGTTAAACAAGAACTTTGTATGAGCCGAAATAGCTCAGTTGGGAGAGCGTTAGACTGAAGATCTAAAGGTCCCTGGTTCGATCCCGGGTTTCGGCAATAACTTTTTATATATTTTTTATTTTATTTTTCTGTAACATATCATTTAAGCAAACTATTAAATTTGTTTACGCATATTTCAAAACATTTATCTGTAATATGTATATTATATACTGTGATTTGAATTGAGAAAATCTATATAAAAGAAGAAGTCCTGAATGACTCATAATCAACGTTCAGCCACAACTGTGATAGCTAGAACCTTCAGGGGTACCTTCATACCACTATGTAGAAGTGAACCAAAAAAGGATTTTCAAAATATCGATTGAAAATGGTAAAAATATGGGAGTTTACTCCCAGCCCTATAACAGATAAAACAGCTGATTTTAATCAAAAACTTAGCAACAAAATTCTGGGTGTGGTTTATTACCATAGCAACCAACTTAGCATATCTAGAATCAGTTAAATATTTTTCAGAACCAAATAATTTTTTTTTTTTAGTTAACAAAATAAAAACAAACACAAAATAAATGAAAAGTGTTACTGTATTATAATTCTATCATATGTTGTTACGTATTACACATAAAATAGCTGATGTGAATAAGTTTAACACAATTTTAAGTTAGGCCTATACTGAACCAACACAAGTTTCTTGAAAACATTTAGATTTATTACCATAGCAACCAAATTGGCAAATTTAGAAACGGGTAATTATTCTTCAGAACCAACAGTTTGTTTAGGTTAGGTAATTGCAAACACATACTACGAAAACGGCTCACTAGGCTACATCATAATTCAAACGCCTAGCACTAATAAAATATGCCAACTTTATTCTTTACTAGGAACATTCGACCTGTTTGAAATTCGGTTTTACCGTATCGAATTTTGGTCATTTTTTATAACTTGAATTTGCCTCTCTTCTATAGATTATAAACATTTAAAAAATCTGTCGTCATCAATCGCAATTACCTTGAATATATTATAGTATACAATAATCTCTTTACATTTGCTTCAAATCTAAAATGCGGCCGTTAGATTCCGAACACATGTATACATTTATATATACAATTTTGAATTACACCTCTTAATTGATGACCATGATCATTGCTCATTGGCCACTCCCGACCTTCGGTCTCACTATTAAGAGTCACTGAAGTAGCTTATCTTTCCTATGGAAATCGCTAATAAAACAAATGTAATTTCTTGTAAAGATGGGAGATAAAATAAGACTAAGCCAAAATGGCAAAATTCGAGATACCACCTTAAAGATATGCTTACAGGCGGTTCCAGGGTTTAGGAAGAATGGAGGTTAGGGTTTAGTGGGTTTACCGAATGAGAAGGGAGACCCACGCACCAGGGAACATGTGCTCTCTGATCGGGACTAATGCATTCCCTCCTCCATCGAAAAAACTTATTGATCTGAGGACAGAAGTAAAACTGATCTCTTTTGAGTGACATTTTAATTCGACCTAGGTCCAGCCTCGGTCTTGACCTATATTGAAGAGTGATTCAAAATGTTGCCGCAGAGTTTTAAACGATTTACTAATATCATTAAGTAATGGTAAATAACAAAGGCTTCAGTTAACAATGAAAGCGTAAGAATGCTCGTTATTTCGATATAACCGACGCGACGTTTATTGTATTGAATGATACCTGTGTGTACTACCCACAGTACACCCACTTGTCTCACAGACATGGTAGTATGACTGGAGATGATTCATCCGAGATAAGTGTATCCATATTGGCGAATCTGGGTTTGGTCGCAGAACAGAGTAGTTTAATGACAAATAGACAATTTATTGCTCTGTTACTTATAGTTTTACCCACTTGTATCTCAGACTAACTTAGTCGTCAGATAGCGAAAGAGCTGTGACAAATATATTGTTTTTATCGAATTTCCATAAGAAAGATGAGCTATAGCGAGTTTTTACGCTGCGAGTGGAACGAAGGAGCACGTGAGTCGAAACTGGAGGCTTAGGTGCAACAAATTCTACTAATATATTTTGTACGCACATGCAGATATTATTCAGTGCCTTCGTAAATAGATAAACTTTCCAAATAGTTGGTTAAAATAATAAAACATAGACTATAAACATAATTTTGGAAATTCGCTCAACTCACATCAGCGGTTCAACTGCGTGGTCGAATAATAAAATTGTTTTGTTAAATTTACGTGCAAGTTTTAATTTTTACCAGATTTAATTACGTATGTAGTTTTTTATTATTAGCGAAATTTCGATAGGAAAGTTGACCTATTTTAGTGACTCTTATGGCGACACCTAAAGTCGGGAGCACCTACTCAGTCAATGAGCACCGATCATGGTCCCCAGAACAGGTTTGTTATTAAAAACTTTATATA
>JAGFPH010000133.1:34972-46404 GCA_018207615.1 Philaenus spumarius
ATTTGTTAAATATAGAATGTTGCCACAAAAGAATATTTTTTACAAAACAACTTTGTTTGACACGCTGAATGGTGAATTCGTACACATGGCAGGTAACCTGTTAATGGATGTGTTTTGTAAGCGTTCTGTTCATACGTAATTTTAAGTTATTTCCAAAAATTTTGCTAAAACCCCATTACCATTTTATTTTCGAAAACATTGCAGATAACGTTTTAAACAAATTAGGTACTCATTCTTGACTCGAAAACTATCGGATATCCTAATTTTATTGAAAATATGTTTTTTCTTTTCATGTGGAGTTTGGAAACTGTCACCTTTTTTTCTCGTCCCGTACACCAATAACAGTGCTTATTCCCACAATGGTTATATATTAGATTGTTATGTGACGTGTTGTCATTAACATACAATTTAGGTGGCATTTTCGTAATGGCTGCCACTTAGAACTTTTCGCGCAAGTGTATAGTAATAACATGCACAGACAATCAGTTTTTGATTGAAATCGTAATAAAGAAGCAAAGAGCCATACACAATTTTCATTAATGTATGTATAGCCATAACGAATTGCTATTAATATACAATATATTAAATCAATAATAAGGGATCGTTAATAGGGTTAGGGGGGCGGGGATAAAGAGGGGATTGTTTGCCATAGCAATCTTTAATAATTAGTCGCATACCATAGCCTATTACACAGACTCAACAATGTTCCCTTGAACGCAGAAAAGTAAGTACCAAATTGAATGGAACGCTTAGCATCAGGGAATGGGTATGAAACTACAATCAATGATAAATTAAACAACGGGTGTAAATAATAAAAAGAAAAACGAGAGCAGTGAACATGATAAAAAGGTTCCTTACATAGTAACAAAATATAACAAGTACATACATTTTCAAATCAAAACGATAAAAAAAACACAGGAATTCAATAGCGTAATTATAGAATTGACAACAATCTCAAATCACTGATAAGCTCAACGACCACCACCAACAACAAATATGGTAAGACCGGAGTATATAGGATTAATTGTAACGATTGCCCAAAAATTACTTCGGACAGACAGGACGACCTTTCCGTAAAAGATTTAAAGAACATATACCATCCATTTCGAAATTAAATGCCACCAAATCAACTTTGCTGAGCATTTAAACAAACCAAGATCATTCTTATACGGACAAGAACACCAACATAGAATTCCTGAACTTCTGTAACAAGGGACACAAATTAAATTCTTTAGAGGCCTACCAGATATAAAATAATTTCAAGAAGGACAAGGGGAATTTATTGAATGACCAAACAAACTCAGTTCAAATCCAACTTAATATTGTCTCCAATCATACCCACCAACTTTGAGTAGTCCTTCAGTTGGAAAAAAACACAAGAGTGACACACTGTGACATTAAATTTTATTAAGTGTTCTAAATTTATGTTTTATTTATTTGTTAAATGTGTTTTTATAAACTAAATCTGTTTTTATTCCATGTAATTTTAAAAGTGTTTTAAGTTCTGATGATGACTGATAAATAGGCGAAACAGCTGTAAACTACCGGTATTTACAATTTTTTAAACTGCTAAGGCAAGTAATAGATTACACTTTTCATCTTTATTTCACAACTAGGGGCTCCTCCCCTTCTCGCTTCGCTCACCAACCCTGGCGGCGAATCATGGCGAATCCATTGCAAACATATTACAGTATTGTATAAGCTGATATTTTCACGAAAATTACTACTAAGCGGTGACTTATACATAGCTTATGTAAGTCATGGAATAAAAAAATATAATATGTAACACCAGATGTTTAACTTATAGTACAGAATGCCTTTTGTTTGCTTTCGTCTAATCTAAAAAAAACTGTCAGTTGTAAAAAATAATTACCTGATTCTAAATTTTCCAAATTGATTGCAAATAAATGTGTTTTGGTTCACTGTAGGCCTACATTTATATTTTTGGTACAAATTAGCTGTTTTATTTATAATATGTAACAACCGTTGCTTGAATTGAATTATAATACTTTTCGTTGATTTTTGTTTTGGTTTTGCTAAAAACCTGTTGGTAGTGAATAATAATATATTATTACCTGGTTATAAATTTTGCAAGTTGGTTACTTTGGTAATAAATGTAAATGCTTTAAAGACACATTTTTTGGTTCAATATAGGTCTAACCTAAAATCCTTTTGATCCAAATCATCTATTTTATTCTTAATGTGTAAGATGTATGTATCTAGATAAATACGGTAAGCCTTTTTCGTTGATTTTTGTGTGTTGCTTTCAGTTTGTTATCTAACTTAAAATAAACGGTACCAGGAACTGGCACATACTTTCTCACAAACATATTTAAATTATTAAACAGATTCACTGTGACTTGTAGGGTGGGGTAGGAGAGGTGATTTTGTATTAAAGTTGTTTTCCCATAAAAATCCATAAAATAACGGAAAAACCAATTTTTATCAAAAACGGCTCGTACGATTTTGATTAAAATTTTGCAGTTTATAGTACTTTAGGTCCCTAATAAACTATAAAATTTTAATCAAAATCGTTAGAGCCGTTTTTGAGAAAAGTAGATTTTTCCGTTATTTTAAGGGTTTTTATGGGAAAATTACCCTTAAAAATTAAAAATTCACAAAAATGAAAAACAATACTTGCTGGAGATACCGTGGATTAGTACCTCCATACTAAATTTCATCAACATCGTACGACTGGTTTAGGCTCTAGGTCTGATAACATCCACACAGACACACAGACACACATACATCACTCCGAAAACCACTTTTTTAGGTTCAGGGGGACCCAAAACGGATATTTCCACCAAAAACTCAAACTCGAAAATTTTGACGAATACAATACTTTCTCCATATACTATGGTATAGGGGGAGAAAGTAAAAGATGTTGGTGAATGGTAATAAAATGATTCTAAATTTGCTGTTGTGAACAGCTGTTTTATCTGTTATTGGGCTGGGAGTGAATTTCCGAATTTTCACTTGTTATGCTTTAAAATGAAAATTTTTCATAATCCTTTGTTAGTGTGTGTATATTATGGTCCCATAAGAATATAACTTTAAATTTTCGTAGTTAAATAGTTTTTGCTCTATGTTGATTCTATATCAGTCAGTCATTCAGTCAGGACAAAACTGCTTATATATATATATATAAGTATGCACTTTTTACTTATTTACAGCAGAGCCTTTAACGCTAACCGTTGTGTATTTATTGTATATTTAATGAAAGTGTTTTTATGCCCACAGGTTTCTCACAAGGCAACGACCAGATACCACCCCCGTTTTCTTATCAAGTCTCCGTTGTCCTCATTCTGTCCCAGAAGGTGATACGGACAGATTTACCATGTAAACAGCCTCGACAACTGTAACAACCAGACCCTACCTTTACCTAAGGTACATAACTAACTGTACAGTTACTTTGTTTTGTTGATTATGTCGTAGAATGTAGAATATGTTTATCTGGAAGAGATGCCATCTGGCACTACCTGTGAAATGGGACACTGGTGTAGTGAAAAATGACTGATGGATTGAAAATAATTTTATAAATATTTAATAATTTATACACATTTCCAAATAACTTGCGCTAAATGTTGTAAGGAGTGTTCAACATTCTATGGCTAAACTGTTAAAGATAATCCAAAACAGTATGCTATTATTCGATCTCGCAGCTGAACCTCTGACGTTAGTTGAACGAATTTACAAAATTAAATATATATGTTTTGGGGTTTCAACCAACTATTGGGAAATTTGTCTACTCACGAAGGCGCTGAATATATTAGTAGAATTTGTTATAGCGCTGTTTCGTTCCACTCGGAGCGGAAAACTCGGTTGGAGAGTTTGCACCCCGACATTGCGGCCTAGGAGTATGGACTGCTTCGGTTCACTCGCTCCGCGAGTTTGCATCCCGGCAATCATTTTTAATAACGTGTTCTGGGGACCATGTTCGGTGCTCATTGACCTCTCCCGACCTAAGGTCTCACCGTAAGAGTCACTGCAATAGCTCATCTTTACTATAGCAAAAATTCGTTAAAAAGTCCGATATAGCCTACATTTCTATCTCTACGTTTTGTTGTACAATAACCTTTATAATTAAACAAATTGTACTGTTGTGTTGACTCCTTTTATTGTGTATGCTGGTTAAACTGTTAAAGCTAAATTATAAAAATGTACAGAAGAAATATTGACATTGAAAATTAGCTAAAAGCAAAAGTTGTCTGACAATTACGTTTTTCTTTAGAATAAAAAGGCAGGATTTCGGTGTACTAGATACATGTGTGTGATATTAATTATGTTGTATTTGAGACTACAAAATAGTACAGTAATCAAAAGTTAAATTATTTTTATGTTTCTTTGTTCATATTGCGTGCTATTATTTAAAAACTAAGACACTTACCGATTAATTACTACACCAGATCTTGCCATAATTTCACGTTTCCAAGTTTCATGACAATGGTACTTTACTGTGTCTTATAATTTTGTATTTTTTTTAGTAACTAATGTAAATTGTCCAAGGTTTTTTACTTTTTATCAGAAACTATGGCCATTTCTAACGTAAAACTGAGTTTTTGAGAATCTATTTTAAAATTGTTGGTGATATGATCTAGATTAGATTAGATTTTATTTATATGCGGTTGAATCCTGCACTTGAGGAGGCTCATTGAACGGTAACCTTAGAATAATATTGCGCCTTCTTTGTTGCTACCCTTGGCTGTGATGGTCGGGATTTCTCCAACTAGTTTGTGTCTTCTTCGTCTTCTTGTTGCTGAGTTTTAAAAAGCCTTCTGTTCATCAGGGCAGTACTGGACTCCTGTATGAGAGGGGGGGGGGGGAAATAACCTATAGAATTTTCCCTGATCTTAGGCATATTTTAAGAGTACTAATTACTATTTTAAGATATCCAGATAATGGTGACATCTCACACGTTTAAACTTTACATAGATTTAAGGAATAGTAATAAAAAATTTTAAAAGGTCTTATACAAATAATATATTTAAAATAATTTGTTTAAAAGCAATAATTAAACAAAATTACTCTCTTTTAACAAAAATAACAGAGCTATGAACAACATATCAATACAATAAACATAATAGTTATGTAATTTCTTGCTTTTGATGGTAACGTCTATTTGCAACAATAAAAGCAAACTGAAAATGCCTCAATATCGAAATAAATTGTGTTTGTACTAATTAAATATGTACTTTTAACAAAGAGTTGCTGATTTTTAGAGTAAACAGCAACTCTACAAACGATTGTTCTAACTACAATGAAGCCTCTTACAAGTTAAAACTAAAGCAAACATAACAGGAATTACATAAAAACTGCGTATTATAAAAGCAACATAGAAGTGAAATTGGGTCTTTCTTAGAAGAGGACCGCTATGAATGTAAACATACTGTGACTAAATACTATAAGTTAGAACTTCAGGCTATTTTTGTTTAATGCTTAAATGCAGGTAAACATTCTGCGACTAAAGATTATGCTAGCATTAAAAAAATATATAGCCTGAAGTTCTCACTTATAGTCTTTAATCATAGTATGTTTACACCTGAATTCAACATTCATGGCGGTCCTCTTCTAAAAAAGACCAGCGAAATTACAAACACAGGGGCAAGCATGAGCGTGTCCGAGCTGGGCAAGCGTCGCGAATGTCGCGATCACAACGTCTCGTCGTACTCGTGCTTGTTTTTGGTCGCGCGAATCCAATGATGCCCCGTCAGTTCACCCTCAGGTCTCGTGCAGTGAAAAGTGAACTTGTGATGTCGAACGAGTCGGTAATATCTGAGGTGCAAAAGCACCCTAGTTTGTGGAATTTAAATCATGTTCACTATCACAATCGGCTGATAAACAATCGACTGTGGACTTAAGTAGCGGAGGCAGTGAATTTACCAAGTAAGTGCAATTTTCTCATCTAATTACAAAAATGTGCAAAACTACCTTAATATTAGTTTTTTTTTTTTTAAATAGAATAGTACCTTAATATTTCATTTTTTTGAGCTCTAGTATCCAAATTTATACATTTTCTTTTCAAGTACGCGCAAGTCAGTGTCGAGCTATCCAACAACAACAACTTGCGCTTTTTTACCTACATATAACATGTTTACTAACCCACCGTTCACTGTAGACTGAAAGAATACACCTGCAGTCTCAACAGCCACGTCACTGCTGTCGCGTGATCACTGTAGACACCATTTCCGACGCCGCGCCGGCAGGAGCGATACTGGTCGCGTCGCTCGCACGATTTTAGTCGCAAATCTAGGACGGGGCCTTAGAGTTTAGAGGAGACGCCCAGGAGTGGAGGCTCTCCGCGAAACATCCCGGTGTCCCGATGTGTCAGCACGGCCCTGCTGCGAATGTTCTCCAGCATATCACATTCAAAGATGTCATGTCTTGGGCCTGTTAAGAATGTCTACAGTTTTGGTTACCGTCCAAGACCTACTGTTAGTAGATGTGTAACTCCATATGTAAATTTTAATCAAAATTCCGGTTGTTCCGCGTCTTCTCTCTGATATTTTGGATAAAACTACGCATTGAATTTTGAAAATGAATAGCTGGAAAAACAGTCGTGTTTTTTGTTTGTTTTTTTTTCCATAAATAGTCGTTTTTTAAGATTTTTGCAACGAATATAACTAGAATTCTACTGGGCCTATTTTAATATTTTTGACGTCATTGGAAAGCTCTTCTTAAGTGTATGAAAAAATAATCCTCAATCATCAAGTTGTATCCCATTTTGTAACTGAAAATACAAGAAGTTAAAAATTTTCCTGAATTATTAGGATGGATAGCCTCTTTTTCAGAGTGAACTTTGGTGGTTCTTTTAATTAACAACACCAAATTTATTAAAATTATACCTCTAGAAACAATCTTCACAACCAATTTCTTCCTACAACTGTAAAGTTCTACACTGTAAATACTAATAGGAATAAACAAACAAACATATAATTCCTTAGAAGTGCTGATTTTTCAACAAAATCTGAAATAAATATTGTTTTAATGCACGTACTTTAGAAAAATAAGCTTAAGGGTCTGCTGTAGTGGCGGCCCTCTTGGATTTTTATCCCATAAGAGCAATGTTAAATTTCAAACCATTTATTTCGTTTATTTTTTATCATAAAATTGTTTGCAAATTCTCATTTTAAGCACAATTACAATACGCATCCGTTTTGCATTTTAGATTTTTTTAAAATGCTTTTCTTTTGTTATGTAGTTGACATTTTGTAAGTACAAAGTTTGAATTTTTTTCCTAACACAATAAAAAATTAATAATGAAAAGTAATTTGCAAACCAAATCGGAAATTTTATAAAGAATATTCAGTTTTTTTTAGCACTCAATTACAAAAGATGAATTTATAAAATGGTTTGAAATGAGGCAAAGTCAAAGCGCTCAGCCGCAATCAATTGCACTGTTTAGATACGGTTATAGAGAGATCGCTTGCGTTTCCGATTGCTTTCTGTTTTACTGGAGCAGACCCTTAATTCATTTAAAGTTAAGCCTAAACCAGAGTTAATGTTTGGTTTGGATTAAATTTTGTCTGTGAAGAGACAATGGCGTTGGCGTGCGGAACACGCAGGTGTCTCCCTAGTATTGCATAGTGAGGATTGGTAAATTACATGACCTGTAAATAACTCTTGGATTATTGCATTATGTCTTGTTAGAGACTGCATAGAGTGTGGGCGAAGAGGCTGAGTAACAAAACAGATGTTCCTGCTCGTCAGTTCCTTATTGCAGCCTGTTAGTCTTTTCCGCATGCAGAACTCAATGTTTGTAAACACACTATACTTCTAACTCAATGTCAGCACAGATGTGTATCTACAAGTTTAATTTGACTTTGTGGCGAGCATGTTATAATAACGAAATAAAATAATTAAGAATTAAATCACTGATTGAAATTTAGTATGAGTATACCCTGAAAACCATTTGCCTTTTCAGGATACTCAGGTACAACTCTTGTATGCATTACATAAGGTTTACTCCTCAAGGCACCCACATATCCTGGTGCCTGGACCAAAGGGACAAGAAAGGGAGACCTTTTTGTATAACGTTCCGGAACACTAAGTACTTTCGATGGTCCTCAACTGTCTAGAACATTTCGTACTTCTGAAACATTTTGTCTGGAACAATCTAGAACATTCTGGAAGCTTCTTGAACATTCCCAGCTGTTTCGCCGACTAATTAATACATTAATAATGGAATATGTTCATAATATGTAAAGCAAGAATGTATGAATGTTTCCGAAGTTAAACGAATTGGTATTTATTCTTTAAATTTTATATAAATTAATATATTATTGTTAATAAAAGGTTCTAATTATATAACATATTATAGCCTACATTAGTTTTATAACACATATACAAATATAATCAACTTCCAGACATTATAAAAAACTTTGTTTTGAAGTTGAAGTTGTAAACATAACCCCAAAGTATAATCTAGGCTATGTTTTGATTAGCCTACGTATCTACATCCATATTTGAAATAGTGAAAGATAGTGTTGAAAGACTTTACAAACTAATTTCACGTAGATTGGGGATTCGACGTGGGTTCAAATGTGCACTGTCACTGTCCGATAGCAAGGTACTGCCAGGTCTCGGGATAGGGAAAAGTGACGAGCGTCTTACAGGAACCTGCGTCCTTATGCTGCCGCACGGTAAAATGCCCACGAGGGTTTGGACCGGGTACGTTATTTTAGTATTTTAGGTTTTGATCGATTTTGGGGTAACCAGACGAGCTATAAAAAAGGTGGTGTAGAAAACAAAATGTGAAAAATAATCTCTCATATTTATATTGTTTAGATAAACACCAAAAAAAGTTTTATTCTAGCTTTTTTAATCTCAAACAAATTTTGCATCCTGCCTAAAAACATGCTTTTGGTTACAATGACACCATAAAACGTGTTTTGGGAAACACGACACATGCTCATTGACCACACCCGACCTTACGTCTCACCATTAGAGTCACTGCAATAGCTAATTTTTCCTATGGAAATTCGCTAAAAAGAAGAAAGAAAGGAAAAACAGAAAAGAAAACCACTAACGCTATCTCTTTGCTCCACTTTTCAGCTTTAATGTATTCCAGCCGGTAAATTACAAAGATTAAGTTCTGACATGAAGTATGACAGCGCTGTCTATTCATTCATATTTAATAATTTACTTATATATCTTCTAGCGAAACAAGGAATGCTTTTTAAACTTATCTATTTGAAAGTGCTTATGCTTGTTTTTATTGCGCATAAAATCTGAAAGCACAATATGTATCCAACAGGAGTTTGTGAGGCAAAGGAAACCCACTCGGTACGGGTTGAGGCGTAATAAAGCAATTAAAGTAATAAATAGCTGTTTCCCGGACCGCTGTAAACGTTATCGCTATTTCTTGTTATGTTTTATTACTCGGTGCATTCATCAGAAGGTTGTCAACTAGATAAGATTCTTACACGTGCATGCAGTCCTGTATGCAGGCGAGACGATAAAGTGTCAGTTCTTCCTTGATAATGTGTTTTTAAGTGTGTATTGTTTCACTGAAGCACGCTTTTGCCTGTGTTAAAAATTAAACGTTTTCAGAGAATTGTTGTTCGTGAAAATTAAATTAAGTCAAAATAAATAAACACGCTTACGTCGATTGTTTTAGTTTATGTTTGACGGTTTAGCCAACTAATGAGTCCTAAAGCACGCAAACTTCTAAGGTTAACTCAACCTTTTGACTTTAGAAATATCTATCGCTGACGTTACACTGGTGCAAATATGTACTAGTTTTTGAAGAGAAACTTCTTTAGGCAGGGTAGTGAAAAATTTCGTCACGCGTTAAACGTACTGTCGACATGTATGTATTCGTGTGTATGGGAAGAATGTGAGAATGTGTGAGTATCTGTCTGTGGTTAGTAGTATACCGAAATTAGCAAATGTGCAAATAAGTATAGATACAATGGAACGTATTTGGGTACGGGAAACCAAAATTTGATATAGAAAGGGTCGTAGCGCTTTGGGACTACTATTTTGGGGTAAACATTTTGAAAATATCTTCTGGAGTATCGTATTTTTACGGTTAAAGATTAGTAGTAGGGGTCACGATTCTGAGGGAAAATTTTGAAAATACATTGTGGGGTATCGTTTTATATGTTTTTGGGTATAGGAAAACCGATATTGACTGTTAAAGAGTTGTGCGCGTCGGGGTCACCATTTTATTTGTTTTATGGGAGCTTAGCCCTTAAAAACCCATCTTGAACTAAACAGTGTGCGTATCTTCTTCGGTATTCGCCAAAATACTGTACTGAAATTAAAGCAGCTGTATTTAGTTTTTATAAAAGCTGATTACATACTTTTTAGTAGATTAAACATTTCTACAGTTGAGTTCACAAAAAATAGTATTAATTCAAAACCTATAAAAACATACATAATTTCTAGAAACTTTGCTTCTCAGGACGGAAGATTGTTCTGTGTAATACAATTAAATGTCGCACAAACAAAACACTTAAAGGCTCCACCAAACAGAGCGCGATCTGATTGCAATGACTTTAGCCATCTCTGTATTACGAAGTAATCAAAACTTTTCGCGGGCAGACATAGCGATCAGTCGAGATCGCGACGAGCTAGAGGGATGGTTGTTGATTTTTACAGAGATTGCGATGTCTTAAACGTTACAAATTGAAAAGTTAATTGATTTGGTGCTGGCTTATCCGAATTTGTACGATACGTGACACCCAAATTAAAAAGATGTGATGAAAAAGGCTGAGGTGTGGACAGAAATTGGTGCTGGACAAAAATAATAATTAACATTAGCATTAATTTATTAAATAAATACCATTTATTTAATTATATTTACTAATTACTATCCTACTCGCAAGAAAATGTTATGTGTATTCTACGGAAAAAACTACACATCATAATGTGTGTTACACCTTTTTACGGGACCTTATAAATTAATGCACTCTGCTCTCACGAAACTTTGAAAGTTATTATCTTCTGCCCACATTCTGTTTGAAAGCAGGGATCGTTGTGAGCAACTGTGCTATCAGATCGCGCTCTGTTTGACAGAGCCTTAATTTCTTGATTATATAAGACAAGAAGCTGACAATGCCAAAACTCAGGAGTATTGGGCACGCAATGCAACAGTCCAACAGTCAGTCTTCACTAAAAGCATTTGTTTGGGTTGAAGTCGGTCTGTTTATACTATCGACTGCTACTTAAAACTATTCGCTCAGATTGTAGAAAAAGGCAGACTCAGCTTTTCTAAACACAAGTCTTCTCATTCAACACGTCAGCTGATGAAAAGAATATTTTGTTCCCACAGCGAGGGGGATATCATGGGATTAGTATTAGTATTTCTTTCTAAGAGTGGTTCAAAAGAGTTGTCAGTTTTGCAAATGGGAGTAATGGAAGAATTATTATTATTCCTGAATGCTTGTAAGGAGACTCCATCATAAAAGACGTCAAACAAACATTTGAAA
>JAGFPH010000133.1:55854-73653 GCA_018207615.1 Philaenus spumarius
TATATCCATTTAAATACCTAAAAATTCGTCTATATTTAAATTTCTATTTGCTCATTTCACTACGCAGTATTGTACAAACGGCTAGGAAAATGTAGAGCTTCTTCTTCCACTTTGATATTTACAATTAAGTCTTAAAGCGAACATATTTTAGAATGTTTAAATGTAGTTGTTTTGTGGTTTGGGAATTCCAATGCAAGCATAGTCTAGGAAACACTAATCGAAATAAAAAAATACATTTGTGTACGAGGCTTGAGGGCTCCGCTCCCAATCTACACTCCCGGAAAATCAAATGCAATCAGATTATTGCATACTCAGACATAGGAACTTGGGTGGAGTAAGATGGTGGGGGAAACAGTGACCTCGATCCTGAATATCTTTATTAAACATTGTTAATTTTATTTTTAAATCAATTATAACTATTTGCTGTATGATTCTTTCGAAAACAAAAGCAATATCATACCATGACAGTGCGCATCTGGAATGACGAGTCTAGACTGACCTACATGTGCACTGTGCAGCGCCACATCCCTTGTATCCAAGCTGCACAATATCTCTCACATGTAACTTTACACGAGTCCATCTCACCTCACCTGTACTTCTGAGACATTTATTTCAAGGTCATTAAGAAAACTATACCGTGTATGTTCACTGACAGTTAAGATGCATCGAATTGGTTTTGAGATTCATTGGTTGTCTGAAAGATCATCGGTTTAAATGCTGATAGTATGGAGTTAAGATAAATGTACACTTTAATTCCGTATTTTCTATCAAATAAGTGGAAATTCAAAAGGTCACCATGGCACAAAGACGAGGCTAAGAAATAAAAGTGGGATATTTGTTCCAAAACCCAAGTTAACAATATTTATGAATTTTTTACATATTTACCATAATAATTTTTAATAAATTACCGACTGTCATTTAACTCTGTACGTATTTTAATAAATTCTGTAAAACGGTGAAAGTGTTTTAAATTAATCTCAATAATATGGATTTTTCTTAAGTAGTAGTGTAAATACGGGTGGTGATGGTTTTTAGCGTAATGAATGCGAGTACGCGAGAAAGGATGTTGTGTATGAGTGTATATCAATTTGAAACTTATTACTGTGCTTGAGATTAAAGTGATAATAAAAGAATGGTATTGTTTGATATTTGTGCTTTCGGGGTGGGTGGGTCCGGTGGCGTTATTATTGGTACTTTCTTTAAAGTTAAAATATATACATATGTGTGGTGTAGGTTGGCTCAAAACAGGTCTTTAACCTCGAGCCAACTCTAATTCTGCAATTATTTGTTAATGATATTTACGAATATGTGTATTGATTATTTTTGTTTTATTTCATTTTGATTCAATTTAATGCACTCTGTTTATTAATGTATTAATGTTGTTTAAGTTTGTAAATATCTTTGATTAAGATATCAAATACTTGGAAGAAAACCCCTTGGTAATACAAAACGTGCCCGCCTTAACTTCAGTTCAAAAATTGTGTTTTCTTACCAACCAATAGTTTTTCTTATGCTATTCTTGGACAAAAAAATCTTCGTTATACAAAATGTGTTCGCCATAATTCAATCTAAAAATGGCGATGAATTGATTCACACTTCGCTTTTTGCGTTGCAAACTACTTAGAAAATAGGAGACTGTGTTCATAAATAAGTACGGTGTATCCTTTAAAGAATGATTTAACGTTAAAAAGGAATTGCTAAGATACGGAAACCTAAGTACTTAAGCTCATTCCTTAGGTGAAGCTCCTTCCTTAAGTACTTAAGGTGAAGACCTTGTGTAAAACGGCGGAGGCATATACTTCGTACTAAAAAATGTCATACGCCGTTCTTCGTCTTAAAAAGTTGTAAAACCTTTTAAATTCTTCTTAAAGGCAATGCGATTTAATCTTATCCTTCATTATTAAAGGCAATTTATACAGAACTCTTTTTAACAAAAGGTTTAATTCAGTATCAATTATTATTTTTAATTTATTTTATATGGGTTTTCAAACAATAATTTTCATATTTTAAGGTCACAGGTAATGCATATAAAACCTTTATAAAAATTTTAAGTTATTTCCCTGATTAATCATTTATAAAATAGAATCTGAATCACGATACTGATTGCCTTTTTCTGTGATAAAAACGTTCATGAAGTGCAATAACCCTTAAGAGCCTAATACCATATAGTGCTAGTGATTGAAATAGTACAAAATACACAGTTACCGGAACCTCCTTGCTAACATATAATTTCAGTATACTTAACAAATAAATCAGATAAGACAATTTTTTACAAAGATTTGAAATATTCAGTTTTCACATAAGCCTGTTATCTAAGCTTCACTTTGCAGTTTCATCATTTTCAAAAGAGCATTATTGAGAGTAAACTATATATTATATGAGCTCCGTTGAATCATAACTTACGGCAAGGTTATTCAGGCTCGGCAGCATCCAGACACTATCTTGAATTTCAACAAGATTACTGGAGTAATAATGATCAGAAAATGATTCTGAATATGTCATTTTAAAGGTTAGGAAACTCCGAATGTGTTTTTAAAATTAGTTTTAATTTAAATTTGTTCTTTGACTTAACTAAACATCAAAGTTTATTATTTTCTTATTCAATAATGCAAATATCAAAAATGTAAATAGCTCACTACCTTACTTTTAAAGTTTAATTAGCTTTCAAATAAAAGTAATTTCAATAAATTTAGATAATTTATGAAGACAAAATTTTCTTTTTTTATTGTGGAAGCATTTGGGAGCTGAATTTATGTTCCTACTCGAGTGTTTAGCCTGCATTCTGGTGAATATCAAATCAACTTGTTGCTCGCGGAGGAATGCTAGAAAAATACTACATCCTTTAATTTTGAATGTGTGAGAGAAATCTGTTTAGTAACACATACTCACATACATTGTTACGCATGAGCATTTCAATACGTTTACAGTCAGGGTTACGTCGGTAACCCTCTATCTCCCGCCTTTACGAAGCTGCCCTATATTTGCTAGCGGGAGAATGAACCGCACACATACTATATAGTAGTATACAGTTCTGCCACTTGGAAATTAATATTTATCAACTCAGAAATATTAGTTCACTCCTGCCGAGCCTTAACAGAGAACCATTTTATAAGGTTTTATCCATTTGCAAGGAAATATAGGGCTGAGTTTTTAAAGTCAAAATAACTTTGTGAGAACTGAGCAGTGTCATCTGCATGAGAATGGAAACAAATAAGACTCGCGCGGTTTGGTACTGTTAGCAGTCCGAATAAAACAACATTTCTTGTACTCAATATACCCAACCAACCATCTAACAAAAAACAATAACCATAGTGGGAATAAATAGGGTCGGGACTAGAGAAAGAAGGTGTCAAAGCACTGTGTTGCAGCATGAATGGAAACATGCTTACTTTTTAACACTTTTTTCACAACAGTGTTGGTCCGCTTTAGTTTTCCTGTAATATTCTAGACCTTTAAAGTATTACCTCCAAACATCCAACTTTAAACACCTCTAGGCATACTTTAGGAAGTAGAAAGGAAATGCGAGTTTATGAGCAACATTTTCGGAAATCTGTACATATATAAAAGGCAAAGCCCTCACTCACTGATCATCACTTATTCTCCCACTTCTCATGAAATTAGAGATATGAAATTTGGCATGTGTATAATTTGTGATGTAAATAGGAAAACTAAAGAAATTTCATTTTGTTATTCAAATTTTTAGGAGTAGTTTTGGGGGTTACCACTGACTGACTCACTCACTCACTCATCACGAAATCTCCAAAACTATACCACCTAGGAGCTTGAAATTTGGTACACATATTGGTCATAGGCACAAGAGGCACACTAAGAAAGGATTTTGAAACAAACCCTAAAACAATAAATATGTTTTATTACCGGATATATCACAAAAACCATACTCATAGGAACGTGAAATTTGGTACACGTTTTTGTCATAGGCGTCAGAGGCGCACTAAGAAAGCATTTTAAAATATTTGGCCTGTAAGGGTTGAAACAACCCTAAAACAATAAATATTGTTCGTAATATATCACAAAAACCCTACCCACTAGGAACGTGAAATTTGGTACACGTATTTTTCATTGGCGTCAGAGGCGCAATAAGAAAGGATTTTTTAAAATATTTGGCCTGTAAGGGTTGGAACAACCCCTAAAAAATATTGTTTATTATACATCTCAAAAACCCTATCTCCTAGGAACGTGAAATTTGGTACACATATTTTTCATAGGGGCTAAAGGCCCACTAAGTAAGGATTTTAAAATATTTGGCCTGTAAGGGTTGAACCAACCCCTAAAACAATAAATATTGTTTGTTATATATCTCAAAAACTCTACCGCATAGGAACGTAAATTTGGTACACGTTTTGTCAAAGGCGCTAGAGGCGCACTAAGATAGGACTTTAAAATATTTGGCCTTTAAGGGTTGAAAAAACCCCTAAAACAATAAACATTGTTTGCTTTACTTTTCTTTAAGCTAAATAGCAAACATTTTGTACATTTATTTCTTACAAGATACATATAAAAAAAATTCAACCAGTTTTACATTTTATCATGTTCTGCTAAGGGGTGAAAATTTAGTAACAACCCCTATAACTACAAATATTAATTTAATACCGTTAAGGAACGTGAAATATTTGGTACATATGTCATATTGCTCATAGGAGCTAGAGGCGTACTAAGATAGGATTTTAAAATATTTGGCCCTTAAAGGTTGAAACATCCCCTAAAACAATACATGTTGTTTGTTTACTTTCCAGCTGAAATTTCGTACATTTATTTCTTACAAAACACATATGAAAATTAAATGAGTTTTACATTTTGTTACGTGCTGCCAGGGTAATGTGATAACAATCCCTAAAAACAATAAATATCAATTTTCATACTTTTATTAAAATTAGAGAGCTGAAATGAATTAATTTATTTCTTACACGATACATATAAAAAGTAAACCAGTTGTACACTTCGCTACGTGCTGCTAGGGATGAAAATTTGATAACAACGCCTAGAAACAATAAATATAAATGTTTATACTTTGCTTAAAGTTAGAGAGCTGAAATTTTGTATTTTTTTAAGACATGCATCACAGATGAATAAACCAGTTTCACATTTAATCGCTTTCTTTTAAGGGGGAGAAATGTAGTAACAACCCCTTAAACAATAAATATTAATTTTTAAGCTGACATTTTGTTCATTTGTTTCTTACATGATACATATAAAAAATAAACCAGTTTTACATTTTATCACGTTTTGCTAAGGGGTGAACATTTAGCAACATCCCCGAAAACTATAAATATTAATTTAATACTGCCAAGGAACATGAAATTTGGTATACATATTGATCATAGGCGCTAGAGGCGCATTATGATAGAATTTTAAAATAGTTGGTCTTTAAGGGTTGAAACATCCCCTAAAACAATAATTGTTGCTTGTTTACTTTAGTTAAAACTAAAATTTTGTACATTTTTTCCTTACAAAAAACATATAAAAAGTAAATGAGTTTTACATTTTGTTACGTACTCCTACGGGTGAAAATGTGATAACAACCACTAAACACAATAAATATTTACTATTATACTTTCCTTAAAGCTAGAGAGCTGGAATTTTGTACATTTATTCCTTACAAGATGCATATAAAAAATAAACCCGTTTTACATTTTGTTACGTGCTGCTAAGGGTTGAAAATGTAATAACACCTAGAGTACAAACAATAAATATTAATTGGTATCTTTACTTACAGCTAGAGAGCTGAAATTTGGCACTGATTAATTTTAAGAAACTATTTAAGCTGATCAAAACTATCCCGGTCTATGCATTTGCATATTAAAGACGTATCTGGGTGATCTGCAAACATCCAGCTAAGACTGTGATTTACCTATCTGTAGATTTAGGGGTGGAAAAAAAGACGCTCTTCACTGTGAATTTTTAATTTTTTATTGATTTCATTTATTCAGCACACATACCAGGACGAGGGCGATTGACGGGCAGCCAATGAAGAATAAATACCAAACTAATTGAAAATACATGTTATAATTCACTTTCGTGAAATAATAGATGAAAGAAAATGAGAGAAAAATATGACAATTAATTATGAACCATGGTGATGCAAAAAACAAAAGCACTGGTATTCATCTAGTATCTTATAAACTTAAGAAAATTCTGAAAATTTAAGTTATGATGTGTTTGAATTACACCTATTCTATTTTTGGTGTTTCAACTTTTTGCCCAATCTCCGAAATTCATCATAAATATTTGCTGGGTTCTAACGATTGTTAATAATATATGTTGTTTATTACTATCTCAAATTGTGACACTCGCAGGCTTTAGATTTTAAAGAAATCTAATAAGAAAAACAGTACTATACATACACACCTAGAAATATCTCTCTTTATATAAAATATTCCTGTCATTGACAGAAAGTGTTGGTCCTAATGCGCATGCGTCAGGATCAAGGTCTTCGCTATCGCCACTTACCTAAGCCAATACAAATGACTCTGACCTAATCAAAAGTCTGGCAACACTGCGCATGGGTTAGTATCCAAGTCACCACCCTACACCGATCCAAGTACCTCTGTCCTAATAAAAAATCTGGCCTTACTGTGCATGCGCCAGGATCAATGCCACACCCTAAATCCCTACCCCGATCCAAGTGCCCCTGTCCTAATTAAAACTGTGTCCCTACTGAGCATGCGACAGGATGATTCAGGTCATGCTACCTTCACCACCCTTTCTCGAATCTGTCCTAATTAATCGTAATTTCTGCGAAAATATCAGAGTGTACAATACTGTGTTTGCTTCACGAGTCGCTGCGGGGTTGAAGAACGAAGAGAGCAGGAGACGGAGCCCTGTATTAATTGACATAATTAACTTGGCCATACTAACATACACCATTAAGAAATCAATATTATCTTTATTGAGTAACCATTGCTAAGTTTAATTTTAAATCTTAAACGAGTAAACCTCTTTATCGACTAAGGAACATTGTTACAGATTCTCCAAGGTGTTGGTAACTCCATTAGTTCAACCCGTTTTGCAGAAGCGATTTACCCGATGGCCATGTACAACCTATATATAGTCACTTTCGATTTATTTTACAATACACGTTTGATAATATATTTTTGAAACCAAATTGCATAATGCTTCTTCACTTATCAAGCTTACCACTTTTTATCATGACAATGCCATAAACTAATATGTGTAGCAATTCACTAAACCTGTTTCATCAATTCGGACTAAACGATAGTTGATGAACCGGTCCGTAAGCTTAAACAGGCTAAAAAGCAATCAAATTTAGTATTTTAAAAGCAACTATTTATTGTTTGTACAGATTAGGATTTTAAAAGCAACAATAATTTGTATGATTATAATTTTCATTTTTAGAATTCATTTTAATGGATAATGTTAGTCCTCAATTATGTATTTGGAGAATCGGTCGAGAATTGTAGTTGATGTAGGGTTTAAATTGAACACTAGAAATAATTATCTTAAAATGTTTTTCGTTACATTTGTACGACTGCAATAGTCATTCTATCAGATGTCTAAATTTAATGAAATTTTTTTTACGCATTTCACTCACACGCAATCGTTTAGTATGGCCAAGTTGTACAGTTGTAGGCTACTTCATAGTAAGAAGACGACTCCATTCCCTCTCGACCTTACATCTTTTGTAGTTTGACAGATGTACTTAGAAAAGCAGCGCTGTATACTGTATGTACTCCTATAAAAGCAAGTGTAATCATCTTTATTTATTGAGGAGAAATTAGGAACATTATTGGGTCCTCTCTTCTACTTTAACTCGAATTACGAAATGCAAACAAAAATTTATAAACATACTAGAAACTGTAAAAAATAATAATAACTTCTAAAGCATGATGTACAAAACTTAGAAAGCTAAAAATATAAAAATATACACATTTATTTCTTTAGTAAAATAAAACTAAATGCAAATTAGGTTACACTATATATAAGCACACTTACAACAAAAACACACACATTCAAAAACATCCCTCATAACACCCAAAACCGCTCGAGCACAAGAAACTAGCCAAACACCTATCGCAGAACCAACAACCCAAAGCCTTCTTGAACTGAACACGGTCATTGATGCATTTTAAACTCTCCGGCAATGAATTCTAGAGCCTACATGTGGTACAGTGAATGATTTATTAAATATCTCAGTTCTGTGTCTGGGCATAAGTAATAATGAAACTCCTCGTGTGAAGGTTGCATTTACATTTGAGCTAAAGACAAATCTTTCTGCCAGATAGTGAGATAATCCAGTGAACAGAATAGCGTACAATAACAACAAAATATGATAATTTCGAGAGAAAAAAGAACAAGTTTTAGAATTTAAATTTGTTTATAATATTTTGTCGTGTCTGCTTCCTGTGGGCTGTAGGTCTGAATTGTTATTATGTTAATAGAATCAAAAGTTAGAGTTTTTGTTAATTTAGAAAAACCTGTTCTCAAGTAAATACAAAAATGCACAATAATATAGTTTTGCGTGAATGACTGTATTCCGTATATTTTGGGTTAAATCGTTGATTTAAGTAAGCCTACGAATAAAATGTATTATCTTTGGTTTTGTTTTACAATTTGTTTCTGGTCTTTATAAGTAAAATGTTTATTGCAACAATTTTCTCGTCATGTCTGCTTCCTGACCAAGAATTGTTATTACACTTTTAAGGCGAATAACAAAATATATTTTTTCTGATATGATTTCACGGGGACTTACTAGTTGTCTATTAATTTAGAGATGTTAGCGTTAACTTCTCATAGTTAGCATTTAGAACATTCTTGTACTTCGTGGACATTCATGCTGTTTTACGTTACGATGGAAAATTATGTTATTTATACTTCATACTAGTCGGGCTCTGCTTCGACCACCAACAGTGGTGACTCGTGATGAAGCAAATGCAAACATATGATTGTATACTCTGATATTTTTACAAAAATTACTGTTGATTAGGACAGTGACACTTGGTTCGGGGTAGAGTTGACCTGGGTCCTGACGCATGCGCAATATGGCCAGAGTTTTTGCACGAAAAACAGAAATGTTTGTATATAATAGAGAAATTACAGGTACTGTTAGAAGTATTTAAAAAATCAAACACAAATCAAGAAACCTTGTGAAGTAGATTTTAGAAGAATACACTTTCTTTTATCGGCCATTGTTTCCGTGTTATAGTGAAAAAGAAAACATCAATTTATTTACTTTGTGGACTCTCATTTTTTTACTATAGTTGGTATGGTTAGGTGTAATACACCTTAGACAAATTACAGTCTGTTTTTTTTTTTAATGCAGATTGTAGAAAACTTTTCCTCTAACCATTTTCTTTCCTTCCTGTTAACTCAATAACTGTTGAATGTACTAATAATTTTACTCTGACTAAACATTTTAATATCCCATATTTTAACGTTTAATCTCCCAATTGTTCCTTAAAATTTGGTTAAATATTTTCAACCGTTAAGAAAATTAACCTGATAAATTAAAACCTGCAGCAATTTTTAAAATTAACATCTGTAGCACTTCATGCACGGGTTTATTTTTAGAAAGATATCACCTAGTAATAGTATTCTGCAGTTGCAAAGATTACCCGCTAGGGGAATTATTTTTGAGTCAGGGGTTATTTTTATTCGAACTTAATTGGATCAAATTAAAACTTCCTGCTTCAATTTTCATTTTACAATGGTCATTTACTACTCAATATTTGTATCGTAAATATATATAGCATTTTAAATACTAAGACGTTAAAAAGTGTTCTTTTATGTAAATTTTAATTGGAAATTAGTTTTAACTAAAGAGAATCACACTTATTGAAACCTTTTAAGTTTTCAACAAATTACAGACATTCTTTTAATAATATTTTCATCTTCTAATTAATTAATATTTTGTCAACAAATAAAAAATTAAAAAATACCTGCTCTTATTTTTATTTTTTTATATTTTTTATTTTAAGAAAGGATTCCCTACGCAAAAACTGTAAAGTTCGCAACTTTAGTTAAATCGTCTGCTGTAAAGTGAAGTGATAAACTTTTGTAAAATAGATTTGGATTATATAATTCTGTGTTTTCCCTAAATTGTAATTTCTTTAAATCGGTATGCCTAACATTTACGGTTTAGTGCGTGTGGGACACTCATATGGTAGGAGTTTTATTTATTTAATTTGCATAATTATATAATAGGGAATACAAACAAAGACACTGTTAATTATTTAGAGCTTCACTCCAGCTTCCGGTTATCTTTGACATTTGGAATTCATTAATGATTCACGTTGACGCGGTTTATCTCTGAGAAAATCTTCTTTATAGCGACACAAACAGGATGACCAACGTGATGCAACAAAATAATTAAAATAAATCAAGGACAGGTTCCAATAAACATATAATTAAAGTGATTAATTCAATATTACGTCATCTTGTACGTTGTACATGTTCTTACTTGCTGCGTGCTTAAATATGTAAAGGTCACAAGTACGTTTGACTACTCAGTCTGCTCATGTTTTGGTTATTATGATCAAATTGTTCTACCACAGCCTCCAGCTTTATATTTGCTGCTTCGTGTGGTGTAATATGAGAGGGATGAAACTAGTTGGGTGGTCTGAATTTAGTGGGATTTGCACCCCAATCCGTAATAATAATTTTAATTCGTTCCTTTGGATTAATGTCCACAGTAAATAAATTTGAGAAATGCTGGTTTAACTTCAACGCAAGGTTCCTTACCGGCGCGGCGGTAGACTAACAATGAGTCTGGGTCCTGAGAGGGTCATAAACATTACTTACCTGGTTTGAGGGGAGGACCAAGAGTCCAGCTGTCATTTAGAAAAGATGCGGACTCTTAATCATGGACTTAATCATGCGGACGGAGACTTTTTGACATGGGTAGGCTATGACATTTAGCATCGCACTAGTTAGTGAAAAGACCAACACTCTTAATGCCTGTGGAGACCCATGACGAAGCCAATGCAAACAGATTATTAGATAAAATAAAATAAAACCTGAACACAAAATCTCACAATAAATACGTTTACTAACCTCAAATGCGTTTCAACGACAATGTCACCATCCTCAGTGATGCACGGGCTACAGTAACCAAACTATAACTGATCTAACAGTGTGACAACGCACCGTATAAATATCTAACCAGAAGGGGCGTAATCTACAGGGGGCGTGTCATAACCTATGCTAAGACGTTAACCACCGCCTACCGTTTATCAAATATCTTAACAATATAACTTAAATAAGATTGCTAAACTAATATTAATATTTAACAAAACATAGCATTATTACATTAATAAAGAATTCTGTAAAGGACCTAATTCATTATTCACAATTATGTTACGGTATTTGTTAATATAAAAAGTTTCCCAAGCGTCCAATGTGTTGGGTTTAGTTACATGTTTTAACAGTTTAGAATTTTCTATTTTAAAATGATGATTTTCTTCCAAACAATGCTTAGCCATAGCAGATTTATCAGGCCTATTATATTTTAAATGAGAAAAGTGTTCTTTACCTCGTATCTTCATGCTTCTTATGGATTGACCTATATACTTTTTAGGACACATTTCGCAGTTAATACAGTAAATTCCGGATTTGTCGTGTTCTTGAATTTTGTCTATAGGATTACCCAGCATCTTACCAAGATTATTATCAGCCGTCAAAGCTACATTCAAATTTGCATATTTCGCTAACGATTTTCTAACAAAATTACATAATGGTGGGGCAAACGTTGTTTTAACCCATCGTTGTTGGGGCTTGTTGCTCACAAGAGTGCACCTTGATTCCTTGATTTTCTTGAAATTCATTTTTCTTACTATGTTGTATATTAATTCTTTAGAATACCCATTAAAAATCGCAGCACCATACTTATATTTCAGTTCTTTCTCGTAGTTATCCTTAGATAACGGCAAGTTAACCAATCTGTGAGCCATAGAATTAAAAGCGGCTCTTTTATGCGCTGGAGAATGGTGTGAGTCCTCTGTTATATATCTATCAGTATGCGTGGGCTTTCTATATACACTAAATGACAAAACATTGTTTTCCCTAAACACATTCACATCTAAAAACGGTAAGTTGCAGTCTTTTTCAATTTTCTTTAGTGAACTTTATCGTGGAGTGAAATCCATTGATAGCGTCACAAAATTGATCAAGATTTTTGTTTTTATCAAATACTGCAAAAATATCATCCACATAACGAACCCATACTCGCGGAAAGTACTTCATTGAATTTTTAGCATTTATTTCAAATGAGCTCATAAAAAAGTTAGCAATAAAACTGGACAAAGGGTAATCATAAAGACAAAATTCAAGAACACGACAAATCCTGAATTTACTGTATTAACTGCGAAATGTGTCCTAAAAAGTATATAGGTCAAACCATAAGAAGCATGAAGATACGAGGTAAAGAACACTTTTCTCATTTAAAATATAATAGGCCTAATAAATCTGCTATGGCTAAGCATTGTTTGGATGAAAATCATCATTTAACGTCTTTAACGGTGGTTAACGTCTTAGCATAGGTTATGACACGCCCCCTGTAGATTACGCCCCTTCTGGTTAGGTATTTATACGGTGCGTTGTCACACTGTTAGATCAGTTATAGTTTGGTTACTGTAGCCCGTGCATCACTGAGGATGGCGACATTGTCGTTGAAACGCGTTTGAGGTTAGTAAACGTATTTATTGTGAGATTTTATGTTCAGGTTTTATTTTATTTTATCTAAGTTACTTTCTCACAAGTCAAGCTCATTAGTTATTTATTTTTTATAAACAGATTATTGTATAGGCCTACTCTGATATTTTTACGGAAATGACGATTGTCCACTCAGAGATATTTTTCACTCCTGCAGAGCCTTAAAGAGTCCAACAGTCAATCGGAAAAGGCCTTCACTCTTTATTAGCTTATTAGTAGTCAAAAACATTTGTTTCATAGGCTTAAACAAAAAATGTTTTAATACTTAAAAAAAAACACAAATTGGTTTATTTTAAAATTGGTTAACATTGTTAAAAAAGGTCTAACATAAGTGTGAACTACATGTAATCTGTTTAAACTTATGTTTTGTTTAATGCCAGCATTCAATATAGACTCTAAAAGGTCCCTGTGAATTGACATATTATATTGGTTTCACTTGTATAACAATTTAGTCATATATCGTAATAAGATTTGAAACATGTTTTGAGACGAATAGATCCAATATGTTGGAGTTCACACAACATAGTTCCTAGGAAAAGCAAACTCTTATCGTCGATATAACTCTTAGGATTTATAAATGAATGCTGTTTGGTTAAGAATTGGCTAAGCTGTTTGCTTCAAGGTTACTTCAGTAGCACCCAAAAATGTATTACAACTATATAGGCCTACTATATCTTTAAAGAATGTGAGAAATGTATATGTGCGAATAGATAGAGCACGACACTCTGCGGCCTTTGCAGGTATGTCTGGTGTTTGTGGGAAGACCCCGCTCCGGCGTCAGGTTACAGTGTAAGAGATAGTTTGTGGTTACAAGTTGCATCCAATGCCACCCACATTATGAGGGTTATACTGTCTACATACTTTACAGTGGGGCGATGTAATTTACAATTTAAAAACTAAATCCGCTGGATTAATTGCAGTTAAAAAAAATGCATTTAACAAAATGAAAGACAACATTTGAAAAAGCATACGAAACAAATTTACGAACTACATGAAATAGGTTAAAAACAACGATTCTGCCTTTGAAGTTTAGTTGGCAGTACGGGTCTTATGGGGCGGCCGAGTTCTACTAAGCGGCCTGAAAATATCTCGCTTACCCGCCGGCCAATTGTATTCTTTTAAAATTATAAATTACAAAACGCATTATTGCAAATTATCAGTACCGTAACTGTTCTAGTTCCGAAAATAAAAATCGATATCAACTCTTATAAAAGTTGAGTAACATATAATATAACAGCTGATTTCACCCATCATCTCTGTAATATTTAAACAAAACCCAGCGTAGACTATATACTTTGGGGTTATGTTCACAACTTCAATCATTGTAATTTCTTGTCAATATGATTTTTTTTAAATGTGACTTATAGAACTAATGTAGCCTATACTATAATACACTTTAATATTTACTTTTATGTTATAAACTGTATGTAAATACGACCTTTTTATCATCAATGTATTCGTTTATACAAATTATAATAATAATAATAATAAATAATAATAATATTTATTTCTTCACCAAAAAAATACAAAATAATAATAATATTGAATGCAAAAGAATTTAAAGAATAGATACCTATTCGTTTAACTTAGGAAACATTCATACATCTTCGTATAACATATAAATATATTGAATTACTCATTTTCTTCATTGTAATATTAATCATTTCTAAATCATTTGTTCTATCAATATGAAATAAAAAGCAATTAAAAGATAATATTTGTATATTTCTTTAAATATATATAATAACGTGTATAAATTTAAAAAAATAAAAAATTGTCCTACAGTTTTTTAATCCTTATAATTAATTGTACACATTTTCCGAGTTAAAATCCCCGTCAACATAGTTAGGTAGGCCTAGATAAAGTCTTTATTTTTAAATAGTATTTTTTTCAAATAATGTATTTCTGATGTGTATCTAATTAATTTGCCTGCTATTTTACACGGGGGCTTACTAGTAAGGTAATGTTTTGTGTATATAAAAGATTTATTTATAATTTGTTAAAATCAAAAAATAATTGTTACTTCCTTCTGAAATGACTCATTCTCAAACTACGGGTAATGATTTATTACTTCCATTAATGTACGTGTAACCCTGTCCGAACGCTATTAACACATAAAATATTAATTTGCCTTAGCAATCACTTATAGTTCTTTTAATTCGTTTACAGCTGTTTTCACCTTATTCTTCAGTCATTATCAGAACTCAAACACTCATATCACACCGACTAACAACATTAAACATGAAACACGTTTAACACTTAAATAAATTTAAAAAAAACATAAATTTACGACACTTTAAAACTTTGACGACATTAATTTAATAAAATTATTTTATTTTTAATGTTACAGTGCATGAACTGTCAACTGCTGTGTAATTTCTCAAACTCTACAACAAAATAATTGCTCTAAAACAACTATAAGTGATTGCTAAGGCAAATACCAAATTAATATTTTATTTATTATTTACTAATTAACTAATGTTTTATTTCTCTGGTTTATAGTGATTAAACAAACAGTTTTAGTTCAAAGCAACATGGCACTGCAGTTACATTAGCAGATTATATACATTATTTCATACGAGCCGTAAGGAAAAATTTGTTTACTCTTTGCAATGGGGTACCTGGTGGATTTCATACTTGGTGACTGACTCTGGCCGAAGAGTTGGAAATAGAACAGACTTGCAGCCTTCTGTAATGCACTGTAGGCCTGTTGTTTGGCTACGAGTAAACTATTGACATTTACCAAGTTTCTACTAACATAATATTTGTAAATAAATAAATTACCTTTTTTTCGGTACGTCAACTAATCCTTCCGTTGATTTACAGATTACTGCAGTTTCGGGTTTCGTGAGTCCATCTTCAGATCATATTTAAAGAATTTGAGTTTTTATTAAAATCGTTCCATATGGAGCTTGTCAATAAAACACACACAGTACATACGTAACAACACATAACACAGCATAACACTTTTACACACATTTACGTTCACACGATCACAAAATTAAAATATTTTTACATCGGTCGGTACGTACTCCCAACGAAAAAAAAGTTGACGTACCGAAAAAAAAAGGTAATTTATTTATTTATAAATTTACTAATACGTTGGCTACAATGTTAAATTTGATAATAATGTTTGTATTATAAGGGCAATCTGTTATTAAAATGAGCAGGGTTAAACCAATTTTCCGGGACATGTTTACCAAATTTTATTTTTATAAACAATAAAACATATTACTGTACTAAATTCTGGTTGCCAATAATTAACATTCGTTTAAAAAATAATAGCTTACATTCCTATGAAAATCCGCCAGTAAAATAATGGCTGACTGACGTACTTTAAGAACATATACAACTATACTATAATGAGAAAAGCTTTAAGGATCAGTACTTTCAGTTATAATAATTAGTGTTAGCTGTCGTTTAGTTGTAATTTCTTGCTTGTTGAATTGCGAGAGTACACTACTGAAACCTTTATTAAAATCCAGGGCAAGCGCTTGTAGCCTAGTGTTTTTGTGTAGACTAGTAGCAGCTTAGCGCCCATAAGAATAAACAGCCATATGGGTTTCTCCTTACTGCCAACTAAACTTGAAACGTGGAGTAGTAGTGTACCCTACTGATTTTTTTAAAGCTATTTGTTATAAAATACCATGATTTAAAAGCTCCATTAATGATACGAAAAACATAATCTAATTACGCAATTCTGCAACTGTTACCGATTGATGCTAACCCTAAACGTGTTAGTTTGAAGATTGTATAGTATATCCACACATTTCATATATGAGATATGAGGGTAGGAGGGCGGAAGTTAAGCAAACTGTGGTCGGCTTGCTCCAAAGCTGACAGGATAAACCTGCTCTTAGGTTTATACGTTTTGCCACAATTTACTAAAATATTTATGTAAAAACCCAATGGACACGAAGTGTATGTCGCAACACAGACCAGAAATGCATTGACGCACGCAGTTACGCTCTGACTGGTTAGTAAACGTATTGGCCTACTTATATAGTGCAAAGTCCAATAAATTCGATCCTCTAATCTGTGAGACAACTTTGAAAGGTTGTTTGAAAAATGAACTGTAAACTGTAAAATTTAATAGATTAAAGAATTCGAAAAATAAACTAAGAACTGCAAAACATATATTACAGAATTTACATGGTTTAATACCAACTATTCTAGCAATATAGACCTTAAACGATATTCACCCATCGTTCAAGAAATCCAATCACTCACAAATAATCTCAGATTCGTCGCCGCTGGAGTGTGCACGCACCGAGAAACCAATCCGACGAATCTGTGGTCAGTAGTTCGGAACGGTAGCGACGACTTGTTTGAGGTTTTGGGATCCTCGTAGGAATGTAGGTCTGGAATCAGCTACTGTTCCACAGGTTTAGAATTGCTAAATAAAACTAGGCAATTATATCTCATCGGGGGTTTTCAGCCCAAGAACTAATTACTTGGTCACGGAGTATCTTGGCTGTACTCTTTGTAAAGAGAATCAATTACTTCATGCGTCGTGACTGCACTTAAGGCGTCGCTGGTATTTATGCCCGTGTAAGTAAATTCAAGCTATTTTATATGCATGGAATTGTAGTATTTCTCTACAATAGGTAATTTGAAGCTAGTTTTTACTTTAAGGACAAAAGTACCGACGAGCCTCCTTAGCCTGAAATAATGTTTTGCTACTTGACAAAAATTAATTCAACAGAATTCTAACAGGGGACCCAACGAGTTAGGTATGCTAAAAGGCCGATAATTTAGTTTAGTGATGAGATAAATATGAATTGTAGAAGTTTACGAATAATACAGAACTGGAAGAGAGGAGTGGTCCATTGGTTAAACTAGGTCGTTTAATTTCATATAGTTGTAAAATCAACACAATAGTTAACAGGCTTTCTGATTATTTTGCTATAAGATGCTCCCCTGTACCATTAGTTTAAACTAAAGTAAAAAGAGGGCGAGAGTGGGAGGTTAAGGTAGCTCGTCCAGTCTGCTACAATTAGAACCTAAACCCAGGTTATATACGTAAGTTCGAACCTGGTAATCAACTGGTAGTGACTATCGATTTACCTGCGTCATATGCTGCTCCTCCAGTCTTCATTAGTCTAACTGGCATAC